>RJVU01051648.1:659395-673577 GCA_003731715.1 Anabarilius grahami | reverse complement strand
ATAAATATTCTCTTTCACTCTTTTTTTGTATTTATTTTATTTTTTTATTTATTAATATCCTTTTTCACTCTTGCATACATTCAAAAGTTTGGGGTTGGTATGATATTTAATGTTTTAAAATAATTCTCTCACAAAGGCTGCATTTATTTGATAGAAAATACAGTAAAAACAGTAATATTGTGAAATATTATTGCAATTTAAAATAACTCTATTCTAATTTGAGTATGTTTTAAAATATAATTTATTCCTGTGATGCAAAGCTGAATTTTCAGCATCATTACTCCAGTCTTCGGTCACATGATCCTTCAAAAATCATTCTAATATGCTGATTTAGTGCTCAAGAATAATTTCTTCTTATTATCAATGTTGATAACAGTTGTGCTGCTTAATCCATCATGGTTTCCACAAAAATATTAAGAATAGAAAGTTCAAAAGAACAACATTTATTTGAAATAGAAATCTGTTCTTACATTAGAAATGTCTTTACCGTCACTTTTGATCAAATTAATGCATCCTTGCTGAATATAAGTATTAATTCCTTTAAAAAAAAAGTTTATGTAGTCTATGTCCCATTACAGAAGGTAAAAAGGCTTGTGAAGTTTAGCTTATACATAAAATATACAATCAGACACTACTTTCTACTTTCCTGTATAAACAACATTTACTCTTATATAGAGACTACAGATCTCACCTGCTGGTACAATCACCCTCTTCTCCTCTGTGGCGCTGCTGGGTGGGGTGGCAGTCTGTGGGCTACTCCGTGGCTCTGGATAAGAGGCCTGGTAGGCCAACTGTGCTCCATCACTGTTACTCATGTGTCGGGTCCTTTTAGTCACACTGCAGTCCACTGGGGATTCACGGCTGTGGCATGGAACGGAGAAAATAGGAAATCTAAATGTTTTTGTTCTAAATGCGCACAGTTTTGACGTTAAAGGAACAGTTTAGCCCCCAAAAAATCCAAATATGTCTCCTGAAAATGCGTTGCGGCAGGTTTGACATCAGTGATACTGAATGGCACTGGTTTCTCACATTTAACGTGACCAGGAACATGGTGGGTTTAAATATAAAGAAGTGAATTAAATGTCATGTCTTCACAATTCTTTAAATGTCCTGTATGACCCAAATGGACTAGTTTATGGTGCTTGACTGCCTGTGGTCACTGTCCGCTGTCATTGTGTGGAAAAGAGCAGCTTGGACATTCTCTTAAACTTATCCTTTTGTGTTCCACAGAAGAAAGCAAACCATATAGATTTGTAACTACATGAAGGTGAGTACTTGATGCCGGAATTAATTTATTTGAGGGAATGAGCCCTATAGATGAATACTCGGGTATTCTGACATCAGTGTTTGGTACCCCACCTGGTTCCGTTGATGTGT
Source organism: Anabarilius grahami (assembly GCA_003731715.1). NCBI lineage: Eukaryota > Metazoa > Chordata > Actinopteri > Cypriniformes > Xenocyprididae > Anabarilius > Anabarilius grahami. The sequence goes on along the minus strand of RJVU01051648.1, from coordinate 672,200 downwards.
TCTGCTCTCTTGGCAGGGTTCTGTGCGGCTGATCCGGTCCAGTCTGGCTCAGTCGGTTCTACGCTGTCTTCAGAACCCTGTCTGAACACTGCAGGCGAGGTGATCTCTCCCTTCATGTGCATGGCCTGGGGACTGCTGAAGGGCGACTCGAATATGGACTGGTCTTCACTCACCACCGATAGAGCTTCCTGTGACGTATACAATACACAATGGTTATGTAAACGAAAAACATTTGTTCAACCACTTGATTTAAGGTGAATAACAAATCATAGGATAAGGATAGGAATAACTGTATATCATTTTGTCAGTAATTCAAGAACACGGATGTTACGGGTTTCCGCTGCTATCGCTATGCTGCGACTTTCTAATCAGTGACTGATTTCGTAAGAATTGATTAAGGTTATTGATTGAACTCGTTAAGGTTAATCTGGTTAAAACTGTAGAGTTAATAGAAATTACATTTAAGTCTTTTGACTGAAAGAAATACTACCTAAAATGTTCAGCAACACAATATTAATTCTGAAACTTAAAAATAACAGTTTATCGGAATGGTTTAGGGCGTTTTTCGACTTCCAGGTAGATATGACTTGGCATGAGTGAAATTAGTTGTGAGTCAAATTAGAAATTGCGACATCTTCTGTGCCTTTTCTTCCTGTGTTTAATGTTAGTCTACACTGAACCGCTCTGGTATAGGTGTGTCCGTTTGAAACTTCAAAAAGACGTTTTAAACATTCAAATGTATGTAAGTGTTTGTGTGTGAATAAATGTTTGTGTTATAGATGAATTCAGGGAGCTTGTTTAGAAGGCTTTAGCATTGTCTTTAGAGCTGACATACGTCAGCACTGAGCTTTTTCGGTGGCTCACAGGAAATCTGGCCCCCATGTGCAGTGAAACCTTTTGGCATGGGGCATGAGATAGGAAACAGAGGAGTGGTAGAAATGTGGGTCATTTAAAACTGAAAAACAAATTTGTTCTGAATGCTGAGAGGTTGAGGGTCACCGAACAGGGAGGAGGCAGCATTGTAAAGTGCTTTCACCTGACCTGAAGTTTTGTGAATTTGCTGTGAGAATCTGTTTCAGTGTTCGGTTTGATAAAGTGATTGTGATGGCATCGTTTACCTATAAAATTGCTTACATTTATGCATATAATGTTATGTTAGGCATATTTCAGTTTAAAGGGTTAGTTTACCCAAAAATGAAAATTGTTATTAATTACTCACCCTCATTTCGTTCCAAACCAGTAAGACCTTCATCTTCGGAACACAAATTGAGATATTTTTGATGAAATCTGAGCGGTATGTGGCTCGTCCATAGACAGCAATTTAACCACAATTTTCGAGGTCCAGAAAGGTATTAAAGATATTGTTAAAAAAGTTGACATGACTTCAGTGTTTCAACCTTAATGTTATGAAGCAACGAGAATACTTTCTGTGCGCAAAAACAAAGCAAAAATAACGACTTCCGCCGTTCTGACGTAGAACCTGGAAGCGCTGAACGTAAATAACGTATGAGAATGACACAGAAGAGAAGATATTGTTGAATAAAGTTATTTTTGTTTAGTTTTTTTGCGCACAAAAGTATTCTCGTCTCTTCATAACATTAAGGTTGAACCACTGCAGTCACGTGGACTATTTCAACAATGTATTTAGTACCTTTCTGGACCTTGAAAGTGGTGGTTAAATATATACCTCTCGGATTTCATCAAAAATATCTTAATTTGTGCTCTGAAGATAAACGAAGGTCTTACGGATGTGGAACAACACGAGGGTGAGTAATTCATGACAGAATTTTCATTTCAAGTCTACCAGGGAAGAATGTTATAGACAGTCATAATACAGTCCCAACCAACACCATCTTTGGTTGTTGGGTTTTGATGTCAAATCAGAATTGAATTGAGCATCCCTTAATTTGAATCGAAGCAGCAAACAGGATGAAGAATTGCACTTCAGATTTGAATGCAATACTCCAAAAAATGCTGGGTTGTTTCAACCTAAATTTGGATCAAATATGGACAAACCCAACTGTTGGGTTAAAACATTTATTTTTATTAATTTAACCCAACGGGTTTGTCCAAATTTGGATTGAAACAACAAATCCTTTAATTAGAGTGAAGGAAGTAGAATTACACTGAATTGAAATTCAAAGAAATTTGAGACAAATTTACACAACTTTAAATGTAGACTTGACCATGCGATCGAATGATGGATGGATGGATGGATTAGAAAGCCAAGAAAGCCAATATTACTAGTTTCTCTTAAAATGTGTTATATTCTTGCCTGTTATAATCCACTATGAAAATTCTGCCTCTTTTTCCAATTGTTTTATTGAACTAGATGTGAAATAGTGCTAGCTATCAAATGCATTGTGATCTCTGCTCTAGTAGAGAAGTGAAAGCAGGCTCAAAACAAGACCAAGCTGAGAGCTCAAGTTGTTTTTGCACCGCCTAGTCTGTGTGCATTTGCTGGCGTCAGTCTTGTGTACACATGTACGTCAACGAACAAAGTGCAACCTCAGCTAATGGCACAGATGATGCCGACATGCACTGAAATTTATGTGCTGCCTCTCTTGCATTGTCCAACACCATTTGAAAATTCACTTGAGGTTGATTTAAGCTGGTTAATTTGAATCCGTATACAAATGTAAACAGCCTGGACCTTGGATTAACTGATGTATTCAGTCAATTCTGCATCTTAAAACACAACAGTTGATAACAGGCCAGTTTTAACTGAGCTAGTGGAGCACCTGGTATTTAATTCTGCAGTTAAAATTATTCTGCACCTATGCACCTTTTAAACCACAACCACATACATAGTACTGCTCTCTCTCCTCCAAAGTGATGAACATAAACATACTCTACCCTGGCCACTAATGCCACAACTGACTTCCTGTTCAATGAGTTTCATATCGTCTCTGTTGCTGAGAAACCAAAAACAATATTTTAGCAAGCATAAACTGCACGCTGTGTGCAAAATGTCGAGGTCAGTGAGATTAATGTGCATCTCACATCAAAAACAAAGGGAGATGCACATAAACTGTCATGCTATTGTTGTGCTGTCCTTGGAGCCGCTGGGTGCCTGTGACATGCGTGCAGTGTTTAAGTCAATTGCAACAGACCTCCATTTGGTCTTGTGAAAGAAATTCTCATTTTGTCACAACAAATCTTGTGGTAGAGCTACACTGCATGGAGACGTGTTTTAAAACATGCTCAGTGCTCTTAGGTTTTGGAGGTTTTGCACAGAATCTAATCGCTCAGTAAATCACCCTCAAAGGGTGGAACTCATTGCAAACAGATTTACTAGATTTCTACTAGTAAACTAAATATTTAGACTCATTTGTCAAAGCTGTACAATCTGATGCATGTTACAGGAACCTAAGAGCACTGTGGTCAATCTTTGGTAATGATAGCAGATTATGAAATGTTCCTTTGCTTATAATGGGACATCTAAAGGCTGATGTGTTAATTTCTTTCACAAGCAAGACTGTCAGCATTATCATATTCTGGTTTGTTGTGGTTAAGTGTAATTTGTTCGAGTCAAAAATACAAATAAGGTGTGCACATCCAAAATCCAATTAGAAAATTGAAATTGCTGCTCCAAAATTTTTTACCGAACAGCGCAATGTTTTGACCAGTCAGGTCTTCGTCAGGCACAATGTTAGTGATAAAATGTTATTAGTCGAAATGTGGTTGAAACGTATAATTTGTTGGCTTGAGGTATGAGGGAAAATCACAGTAAATTGCAAAGGTCAGACATGCAGAAAATGTCGCAGGTATATTAGTTGACCGCATGTACTCTTAAAAATACTGTTACAGTAAAAGTACATGCGCTGTCTGTATACCGTGAAGTCATGCATGACTATTATCTCAATTATTATGATTTATTCTCATCATTTTAAATATAAATGTGTGCAATTCCTTAACTGCATGTGACATTAATATACTATATTTTAGTTCGATAATATTTTTTGTAATCTAATATTTTGTATTTTTAGTGTATTTAATGCTACTAAATTATGTTTATGGAATAGTTATGATCTATTTATTACCTGTTAACCACTTTTTGAGCATAGGCCTGAAAATGACGTTTCCAACTTAAACTTTCATAAATCTTGAATGCTTTGGAGCACAGACTTAAGTTTGGTCTCTTTTTAAAGATGACACTTGGCAGAGTATTGCTTATATACGTTAAAAAAAGTTAAACTAAACAAAACGTATAGAAGTTTATTATTATGAAAAATTAACAAAAATACTATTTTAAAATTTTATGTGAAATATATACTTTCCAAAACATGTTTTACTGAGAAAACTGAGAAAATCAAAGCCATAAATCTAAACAAGCTGTGTTCCAAATTTGAGCTTGACATCTCAAAAAATTAGCTTTCGGAAAGATTTTGTTTTGGCGCAGTATACCAAATGTTTTCACTAGATGAAATTCGTGTCCTATTCATTTCCAATGCGGTGTACAATACAAGTGACTTTTTTCGGGACCATTCAACCCTTTCGAATCGTTTCCATGTTTGTTTGTTTGTTTGTTTGTTTTTTGTTTGTATGTGTTTTTTGAGTGAGTGCGTGCTTGTTTACATAGCAAGTGCCGAAACCATTACCAAGTTTCATACCATTCCGATGATGTAAAAAAAAAAAAAGCTTGACATCTCAAAAAATGAGCTTTCGGTAAGATTTTGTTTGGCCGCAGTACCAAACGTTTTCACTAGATGAAATTCGTGTCCTATTCATTTCCAATATGGTCATGAACAATACAAGTGACTTTTTTTTTCATTTTTTTTTTCAGGACAATTCAACCCTTTCAAATCATTTCCATGATTTTTTTNTTTTTTTTTTTTTTTTTTTTTGTGTGTTTACATAGCAAGTGCTGAAACCATTACCAAGTTTCGTACCATTCCAATGATGAAAAAAAACAAGCAGCACCAGAGGGTTAATAATGTCTAATTTTGTGAATCCATAAAATAATTGTTAAATAAATAAATAAATGTCATTGATGTATATTATTAAAAAAGACCCGGGTTGTTTGGCACAGGGTTACTAAAACCTTTATAAAAAAATAACTTGCAGAAAGATATTTCAAATATATCAGTTAATTGATATATCCATGTTAGTTGCTTCAGAACAAATGTATATAGGAACCGTTTATATTTTAATTAAGATTTGGTAAGACTTTTAATGAATTTTGTTAGGCAGGTGGCATAATTTATCAGTGTTAGTACAAAATAATAAAACATTCATAAGGGTGTACAAATATATAGAATAGTATGTGGTAGAAATAACAACTGGAAGAGCAAATTATAGTACACTCTAAAAAAGGCTGGGTTAAACACAACCCAAGTTGGGTTGAAAATGGACAAACCCAGTGGTTGGGTTAAATGTTTGCCTAACCTGCTGTTTTTTTTTATTTAACTCAATTATTGTTTAAAAATTACTGTATTGCTTGCTTAAAATGAATCCAAAATATCTTGAAAATTAACATTCATTAATATGTTTAATAATAAGTTTAATGAATAATAATTAAACATTAAATTGCTTATTAATAAATGTTCACCTTTTGATTATTATTGTTGCCTTTAGTAATTATGTGTCTGATTTTTAATTTACAACCTATTTTGGGTTCATTCTAAGTCAGCCATATAGTAATATTTAAACAATAGTTGAGTTACATAAAACTGCTCAGCATGTTGGGCAAACATTTAACCCAATCGCTGGGTTTGTCCATTTTCAACTCAACTTGGGCATTTTTAGAGTGTACATTAAAAAATATAATTATACCAGACGTGTTAAGTGGTGTTAGTTTGGTTTACAATAACCATTTTTATCCTTTCTGTTTGTTGTTTCTTCTACTGCCTTTAACAGTGTGCAAACCAATCCCACAACCTGAGGATTATGGACACAGTTGCACACCATAACAGTTCAGTCATGAACATTTTCTTCTTCAATCTCTGTTATCTCGGTTTTTTTTTATTTTATCTGGATAATTTTGTTGAATGTTTCGCCTGAGATATTTAACAAAGAATAAAAAATATGCCAACCAACCCCAGTCTCACCTAGGCTACCACATGTTCACTTTTCGTTTGCTGTATTGTTTGCATCTCATTTGACTGAGTGATTACACTGCAGTAAGTACATTTTCGAAACCAAATACAGCTTTAATACTTTTTAACAGCGGGGACCGTCAGGACTGAGAGAATAAATCGTTTTATGTTTCGTTTGGTCGTTTAATTACTGACATAATAGCCACATTACCAGCGTGAGGATTTGCCAATTTAGTAAAAAAAAAAAATTTACAAATAATAATGTGTAGCCTATATAAACTACTAGAACTTAAAATATAAACATTATCATGATAATATAAATAACACTACTACTAATAATGCAAATTATTATAGTTATACTTTATAAAAGTTAGGCTATAATTTATAGTGTAATATAATAGTAATGTTAATTTTTATAGACATTTTAAGAGCTGCAACTTCTGAATTGCTCATGAATCTAGCTAGAACTTTCACAGTAATGTTAGTCATGTTCGTTTTGCGAGAGTGAAAGAAAGCAGAAGTTGACGTTAAGGCATGCTGATTTTGCAAAGACACACGCAGCTGCGCTCTGAGCTGCAAAAACACTTTGTGGTTTTCACAAGTTTTAATCAGCAGCATCTTGTAAGTAAAGATGGGGGCGCTTTTTTGAGGAGAGCCTGCATTACTACATCGCCACAAGCTCATGGAGACGCAGCACGTTCGATTTTGTTTCAGTTTATAGTCCGGACAGTTTAATTGAAAATGTAGAACAATGCATTGGCATCGCACATCTATCGAATCAATTATGTTTTGTCAGTCTTTGTTGGCTTTTTTCGAATAGAGACTGCGGAAGTGTGTGCGGAAAGTCTGAGGTTTGAGACAGGAAGCCTGCTGAGTTCTGATAACGACACCTGACAAGCGCCCAGCACTTTGCTATAAATTATTATTCCTTAAAGAACTAAATCGGGCATGAAAAAGCTACAAACACGTAACAGAGGAATTGCAATGCCTCTCTGCTCTGTTATAAAGGGGATGTATCACTACGTAAAGTCGACAAGTTGAATCAACACAATTTTCGCTAACAGAATTAACAATAAAAAAAACAACCCTGACTGACTTTCAAATGCGTCACATTCAAATTATTCGCCAAATCGAACAAACTAAGACGTTAAATTAGAATATTTGCGATGTTACAATCTGTGAAACAATAAATTTAATTTTACACTTTATTTAGCGCTTGTTTGAAGACCACGTCCATTTAAAACGAAATATAGCTTCGATGTTTCGATACAGACGAAAATACGATGATAAAAATAGTCAGAAAACAACTAGTAAATAATAACCTATTGACGACAGTAATTATTTAGGCATAAATATTTTAAAAATGAATTTCAATACGGCGGATAATCCCGGCATGGGATTTTAGCGATGTTAGCGTGATTTCATGATTTTTAATTTTTTTAATTTTTATGAATATAGGCTAAATTAAGCTCACCTCCTAAATTATCGATTTTCTAAAATAATAACTAGCCTTCACCAAGCTTGTGGTAGTTAGTGTTTTAAACTTCACAACATTATAGCCTAGCTATACTCGATAGTTTTCGTAACGAATAAAACACTTTAAGCCAAGAAATATAGGCTATTAATAATAACACAAGCTGTTGCTTGCCACCATTATCTGCCATACTGTCACCATCCCAATGAAATCTAAAGAAATTCAGTCTATGCAGTTTATCACAGTTAATATACATGAATATATGTTCTTGTCGAGGTGTCATGAACAATTTAACGAGCTGAAAGTATACAAAATAACAATAGCAGACGCTATTCGATTCGTGATTTTTAAAGTATCCACAGTGTACCTTGTTGTTGGCGCCATAAAGCCACCTGCCTCGAGAGCGCCCCGCCATAATTGTGCCATATGTGAAATTCGGTATATTGTTTTCCAGTTTGCATTTGCTTGAGTTTTCGTCGTTCTTTTGATGGTATACTTGAAATAGAAGTTAGCTACATGTACCTAACCGCCTTGGAAAGATCATTAAATATGCCATTTTGCATAGTAGAACGTAACTGTTAAAAAATAAAAACGAATGGAATAACAAATTTGTGCATACCCTCTGGCGCGCGCTCTGGACACCATTTCGTTTTTTATCTGAGTCTAAAAGTTGTAGCGGTTTCTTGTGTTATTAAAGAGCCGACATTCAACCACGAACGGGAAGGAAGAGGAAATTTTGTACAAGAAGGAAAGAGTGGGGACCTGCATCACCGCCTTGCCTCTCTCACCAGTAGTCGCGCTAACCGTGTGGGTGGTTGCGCACTCGCTACTCATTTTCAGAACAGACAATAAACCAGATCAAACGCCTACCTTAATAGTACAGTCCATTGCAGATTTCGGTGGAGTTCATGAAGAAAATACTTTGGTAAACTTAAGCTATATAAACGTAGGTACTTTGATAACCCAGCTGAAACGCATCGACTTGTGTGCACAGGCGCATTTAGTCATCAGCGCAAACCATACTATTTTCGCTTAGACCATAACCGGATGGCAACGGTTTTTTTTCTTTTTGAGCTCTCCTTTCTAAAATTGGGAAGTGAAGTCACACAAAAGCATCTAGCTCTGTTCCTTATTGGTGAACTCTCATTGCACTAACTTCTCAGAATATTTGTTAAACCAAAACACCCTGTTTAAACTTCACTGATTATAATGAGATTTTAAAATCACTTATTTATTTATTAGTCTGACATTTTAACATTGATCTTCGTTTGCGGTGAAAGTCTATTAAACGAAGAATAGCAACCCTAAAGTTGATTTATAGCTATATTTGAATTGTAGCCTATAGCATTTTTACCTGAATCATTGTTTTTACGTTCCACTTATGGTATATTGCACATGATATAGCTATCTTGCCCTTTTTCAGTGCTATTTGATTGATCAGCAATAAGAACATAGTCTGTCTTAAAAGGCTTTTTATTACCCACTGTACATGAGCTTTATTTATGTTATTTACGCTATTAATAAATATGTTTTTACTTCTTTCTTTTTTTTCTTTTTTTTTTTTCCATACATAGCCTACCAAGTTTACTCTACAGGAAATCGCAACTTTAGTTAGAATTCTCAAACCGCAAACCAGTGATATGAAACGCCATATCAGTATCATGAATCAACAGCTGCATAAATGCTCTCCAAAACTCTCACAAATGAAAATAATCCGTTGCGTTATCAACATATAGATTGTGTACGCCTTCATAAAAGCAGAAATCGTGTAGTCCTTAAACACTGCTTAGCTAATAGTTGAATGTTTTAAAATGAATTGTTTTGGGAAAGTAGCAACATTAAGAGACGTAAACTTTTAACATCGTGAATTTAGGGACGTATAGCAAGGGCGTGTGGAGGTGCCATGGGAATTTGACACTGATTGTATCCTCTTCAGTGAGCGAGCTCCTTCAATCACGACTCAGCCCTTGCACGATTTGGCAACTTGCTTTTCCAGATGTATTTTTTCTGCACGCCGGAGGAAAATGGCCTGAGGTGTTTGTTTATACAAGACCCTTGGGTTGGTCTTATCTGTCCAAAGCACTCACGCCGTGATTTCAGGCCTCCTCGACTCGGAATTTTACAGACCATTGTTCTCTTGAATGGCTTTTAAAGATACGAACGCCTCATTAAAGTCAAAGTTGCTTGTTCTGATTGATCTTATTTCTAACTTCCAGTTAAAACATTTCTCTTCTCGCAACTTCATAATAATGCATTTAGATGGGTTTGGTGATAGTAGACCCCAACAAATTAACATTAATTGTTCTAGTTTCAGCTAGGCCTATATACAGTCAAACCAAAAATTATTAAGACACTAGATATCATTTTTTTACTAGTGGGTGCAGGACACTATAGTTCATTCATGTAAGTGAGGATAGCAAAATAAAGTAAACTGTGACATATTATATACCCAAAATGCAGTGGACTACCAGTAAAATTAATAAAAATATGGGACCAAACATTATTCAGACACTTTGACCTGACCATGTTTTGCTTAAGTGTTATCTGACATAAACTGTCAGAAAAAAATAATCTTGATTAACTCAGATCTTGTCGTATTTTGTTACCATTTTTTAAAACTAGCGAATAAACTGTGATAATGTGTTAAATGTTGGTGTCTGAAAAGAATGTTGGTTTGACTGTCATTTTGATGCCAAAAATTAGGTTATATTTCCCCCAAAAAATCGACTGAATGCAATTCATATGTAGCCTATAATTTATATTCTTACATATTTCGTATCCTAAATCCCAACTTAAAACAAGTAACATACAAAACGAAAACGTTGCTGTTGTAGTACATTCCTATTCTAAATATGGCCTGCCAAATCATTATAATAGTAGGCCTTTAATTGTTATTAGTACTAGCCGTAGTTTTTAGTAGCCTACTGTGGAGCTAATTCATGGTAGACGCCATTTTAAATTTCTCATGAATGAAAGGCTGTGAGGTACAGATTTACAGTCCCTTCGATTTTTTTTTTCGTCCGATGATCCAGTCACATTTTCCACAGTTTCTCCAATATTGTTTCCTGAGTTTCTTGTCACCAGGATATTGTTTTAGATTTTCAATGTTTCGTCAAGGTGATTGGTCAACATTTAGGCCTATTCAGAACAGTAGGCCCAATTAAACGGACTGTAATTTAATTCTCGAAACCGTAGTATGGCGTCTACCCTTAATATATCGTAACATTAATCTTACATCGAGTCAAAACGAAATTTTTACGTCAAACGGTCTTGTATTTGGATAAAATACATGTGAAGGGACATGTCAGTCAAACCTGTCTAGTGATGTTTTTTCTACTCCCCATAGACACCTTTTCTATGAATGGAAGGGTAACAAATCTGTGGTCGTGACTCCTGTCTGACGTCACGATTAGTAAAAGGAGGGAACCTCAGTCACGACGCATTCCTTCACAAGACGCGCGGACACGCCCCATCGCGCACGGCCTCTTTATAACGGTCCTGGGTGAAGCACCAACAGTCAACAGGATTGTAAGGCAGCGCTTGAGGCTGTAGAAAATCCTTAATATCTGGAATAAGGACTCTGTGAGAACTTTAAGGTGAGGTTTTCTATTCATCTGTCAATTGTAATCTGAGATTCTTAATCAGTGTTTGAATCACTGACTGGCATTAAAAATACTGCTTTACACCCACTGATATGTTTAATAAATTATACTAAAGGATTTGGGAATAAGAGTTTTTTTTTTTTAATGGACCAAATAAAACTAACCCAATGAAGCAAATTCTATGTTGAGATTAAATATCTAAATTATGCTGTTTTTTTTCTTCAGATATGGAAATGTATCAAGCTGGATTTTACACAGAAGACTTCAGAACTCAGGAGGTTCCTGGTGGTTTTGACTTCAGCTCATATGGTAAAATCTTAATTCAACCATACAGTGTTTAAATATCTCCTGTTATCTCTCTCAATGCATAAATGCCCATATTTTCAGTTATCACATTCAGTTCGCCCTCAAGGGAAAAATCTGTCAGATTTTGTGGGATTTAGTATTTCTCCAGCTTTGTTTCCTGAATGTCCGTGCAAAACATTTCCGTTGTCCTTGAGCTCCAAAGCCAGAATTGCAACACCCCTGTCAAAACCCTAAAAATTAGACCTTGACATCTTGTTTGTGTGCACTAATTCAAAGCTCATCAGGAAAAGGGGATGTCAGGCTATGCATGCTCTGAGATTTAGGAATGTCCAAACCAGGGATGTAGAAAAAAAAGGGGTGGTTGGGTTAAAGATACACCCGTTTTTTTTTTTTTTTCTGCTCCCTCCCTTTCTTCCTAATCCTTTCCTCCAGACTTCCTCCTCAAACAGATTTAGCACCCCCTTTCCGACACCCTTCTTCATCACTCTGTCACAGCCCCTTTTATTCCTAGCACAATTCAGACTAGGTGGAGAAAACTTAATGGGAGCTTTCATACATTGATCCATTGTTAATTCTAGAATACACCATTTCTCCTGGCTCTCATTCATTTCACATCTTTGATAATGTACCTCCAGACTGCAGTGGTGAAGACCTGTCCTTTTTATTAGACAGCAAAGGACCTGCCCAACAGCAGTATCCAGAAACGTATTCAGAGCCCCAGAAGGAGCATTTGCACAGTGCTAAAGGTAAACATCTCATGATGCACAGATTCCTGGCCATTAATATCATAATCCAAACAAGTATTTTAATGATTACAAACATTTATGTGATGTGTTTTTCCTGAATAGGTCATACTCTTGTAGACTCTGGACTGTTTAATCTGGACTCCTTCCCTGAGTTTAGCTGCTGGGCATCATACACTAATAGTAAGTATCAAATATATATATTTACATTTACATTTACAATGTACAAACTCTTCTTTTAAGTGACCTGGCCTCATACAATGTCATTTTTCCACAGTTCCAGAAGGAATGGTAGCAGACAGGCAGCAGGTTGCCTTTCAGGAATCTACTCAAACCTACCAGAACCTCGTCCCTCTATGCACTCCAGCACAAAGTAGCCCATTCAGCCCAGGGATGGACACCAGCAGCCATTACCAACCTGGGAAAGGTCAGAGTCACAGAGGAGCAACCGGTACTGTCAATCTGGACCATTTGGGTAGGCATTTTAAGGATATATATATATAATATGCTTTATATTTTTATTTTTTAACTATATATACACAAATTATTACATATTATCGATGACATTCAAGTATCAACATATGACTAATAATATATGCATTAAATATATTGCATAAATGCATTAATATATATACACATGCA
>RJVU01051648.1:622244-649891 GCA_003731715.1 Anabarilius grahami | reverse complement strand
TACATTAGCACCGAGCACCCGGTGATCGCCTCGATCTCACAACTCCGACAACGTCAGATCAGATTTTCAAATAGGCGCTATCTTTATAAATAAACCACAGATTTGAGCTTTAAACAACTACATTCTCGCCTGAAAAACTTTTAAAACTACATTTCATGACACAATAAAATAGTTTTTAAATTACGCGGGTTTTCTCCTCCGCTTGCTGGTAGGTGCTGCTGCATGGACGTCTGAACTTTGCGTACTTGGTATTCTGAAACGTCGAATGTTGGCGTGCATCAAGCAAAGCTCGTATCCTTCTTGTGACAGACAGCCTCAAGCGGAGAAGCAAGAACAAGATCTGCTGTATGTCCTCCATTGTTGTTTACTATGTCGTTTTCTTCTTCGCGCGAGAATGACGTTGATCACTATTTTCCGGCTTCATCACGCCTATCAAGTAAGGGTACTGTTGGCGGTGGAAACGCAAGCCTGATCAAGGTGTACCGTACCGAACTGTACCGAACCGAACCGTACCGCTCAGTGGAAACGAGGCATTAAATATACTGTAAAATGTTCCCGCTCAAACAAAATTACCCAGAATGCAATACAAATTACAGTATTGTACTGTAATATAAAAATGCAGTATTGTACTGTAGGTTTTTACAGTAATGTTCTGCTAAATCTACAGCGACATTTAACAGTCTAAGACACACCACCTCGGCTGAAATCATCACCATGTAGGAGGGCTCTTTTGCAGCGGTTCATTCTCCGCCTATATGTCAAAAGCCTCTTGAAGCAAATGCATGAAACTTTGAGGCACCATGCCGAAATCTATTAAGGATCACCTGGAGAATACTTTTGAGGATCTGGGGGAGGCAAATCTAAGAAAGTTTAAACTCAAATTGCGCGATCGGAAGGAAGAACCGCGCGTACGACAAGCTACAATCGAAAAAGTTCAAGATGCTCTAGATCTCGCTGACTTAATGGTGAACACTTTCACATCGACAGGCGCTGTTCCTGTAACACTCGAAATATTAGAGGTTATTGGCTGTAATCAACTGGCAACGGAGCTCAGAGGGAACATAGGAGACGGTAAGTAAACTATTATGAAATAATACAAAACTAATTTCAGAAGGAAGGCGTTTAAATCGATAGCGTGGACAAAGTACTACTAGACGGAAGTATTCTTCAAATGCCTGAATCTTAAGACAAATAGGAGAAGAGTGCACGCGAAGTAAAGTTATGTTTCATGTTTTAATAAGTAGTTGGAATAAAAACTAACCAGTTCTTCAGAAATTAGAACCGGTTCCGTTTAAAAGTAAAACGGAAAGGTTTTTCATGCGAATTGTATCTCTTTCCTTTTTTTGTAAATATTGTTCCTTAAAAGTAGGCCTACTAAAAGATTCGTTTAGAATCAGAATCGAAAGCAGAATCGTTAAATTATTTACGATTCTTATTTCTCATTGTTTTCTAGACTTAAACTCAATTTTACTTTCAGTTTCATTTGACCTCAGTCCGTGTAACGCCATATTAAACACTTGATTGCAATATTTTGAAAAGGATAAAAGTAATCTCAAGGGCCAGTTAAACAATCGGCAATAATAATAATTACAGCTGAATTCTTCATCACAATCCATGTATAGTTTGTTGTGCACAATGAGGTTTGAATGTGGAACGTGGAAATGGGGAATCATAAACTTCCCCTTGTTTTTCAGAAGCTCCAGTTGTTCCTGGACCTGGACAGGGGGCTCCATCTGCTGGTGAGTAAGTCTAACTGTTTTTAAAGTGAGTTTTAAATCTCTTCACTCTTTGAAGGCAATGAGTGCGTTCATATATAACCTAATAAATAAAATGAGAATACATAAACATATTAATATGAACTCCATCATCACCACATGCACGTTTACTTCTCTGTTATAGAGCAATTCATCGATAGGAATTGGACAGCACTGATAGCACGAGTTAACAATGTGGACGCCATCCTAGATGAACTTCTTCAGAAGAAAGTCATCTCATTGGAGGATTACACTAACATTCGTGCTGAGAAAACCAAACCAAATAAGATGAGAGAGTTATTAACAGGCCCAATTAACTCTGCTGGCTCTAGAGGGAAAGATGCTTTATATCAAGCTCTCAAGAAGTCAGAGAGCTTCCTATTTCAAGAGCTTGAGGCTCAGGGAAAGTGAATCTGTCACAAAATCAGGTGCAAAATCTTGATTGGTAGAACAAAAAAGTAAAACACTTGAAAAAATTGTCTTTGCTCACTTAAATCTTTTTTTAATCACCAGTCAATAAACAACCAAGTCAAGAAATCAGATGTTTGTTTCTTTTCCACAATCCCTATTAGTTTCTTCAGTCTGTTCATTCAGACTCTTTATATTCCTGATTCAACTTTGCGTATAATGTCTTGTTGATACAATGTTGTACCTGTTTTATTGCCATGTGGTTTATTAATCATTCTGTGTTCTGCATTAGCTTAGTCAATGCAATGCTATAGAAATGTCACTAGAAATATACAGAGGATTGTATCAATAGAAATATGTAATTCATTAGCATTGACTTTATGAAACCTAGTCTCTATTCACTGAAAATTAATAAGCCTACTAACCCAAACTGTAGTTATTCCAAATACACGCCATCACAAGGGTCCTTCGAGTCAATAAATCTGTGAAAACAAAAGATGAAAAAAAAGAAATTTTGAATCGGAAAGGTATAAAGAACATTATACACAGCCGCTCAAAAGTTTGGAATAATTTTTAATGTTTTGAAAGAAGTCTCTTCTTCTCACTTATTACATTTTAAAATAAGTGTTTTCTATTTTAATATAAATTAAAATATAATTACATATTCCTGTGATGCAAAGCTGAATTTTCAGCATCATTACTCCAGTCTTCAGTGTCACATGATTCTTCAGAAATCATTCTAATATACTGATTTAGTGCTAAATGATTATCAATTATTATTGCTGCTCAATTATTAATAATAGTTCATTTATATTTTTGTGGAATCTGTGATTCAATTTACTGTCCTTGTTGATTAAAACATATATATTTATATATATACAGTATATATTTTTAAAGTTCACCCCAAACTATGAATGAATGGTAGTGAAATGGTATATATTGAATGGTAGTGTATCACAGTTTCCACAAAAATATTAAGCAGCACAACATTTTTTTATCAACATTGATAATAAATATTTCTTGAGCTGCAAATCAGCATTTCTGAAGGATCATGTGACACTAAAGACTGGAGTAATGATGTTGAAAATTCAGCAAATTCAGAAATTAATTACATTTTAAAATATATTCAAATAAAAAAAAAAAAGCGGAAAATATGAAAACATATTTCACAATATTACTGTTTTACTGTATTTTTTTAATGAAATAAATGCAGCCTTGGTGAGTATTAGGAGACATTCAAAAACATTAAAACATCTTAATTTTTCCAAACTTTTGACTGCCAGTGTATATGTTGCGAAATAAACTGGTGCAAAAAAAAAAGTAGCCTTACTTGTTTTGAGAGCGTGCAGCTTTTCTGGCCTCTCGAGCTTCATTCTCAGCATAGATCTTCCTATAGCAGTAAATCAGCACTCCAATCATCCACAACTGCAGGACTACGATCAGCACGTACATCATGATCTCTGAGATTACAGCCGTCAGCTCAGGGTTGGCTGAGGAGCAACAAATTCAGATATTCAAATTACTAGTCGAAATGCAAATTTGTCACCCGTGTGTGGGACTTGAATGAGTCTCACCTTTTTCCACAACTGTGAGTTCCACCTCCTTGTTTATTATCACATGCTCCTCATCCAGCAAAAGGTACAGCGTGCGGTGGAAGGTACAGAGGTAAGTCCCAGTGTCGTTATATGTGACATTGTGAATGAAGATGGCGCCGATTTGCACATCCTTTGTCCCGATAGTCCCTTGCCATTCTAATCTTCCCTCATAGTTTTCATGACGTGTAGTGGGGAAAGGATATTCATACTGGAAAATCTGAGAGGGACAGAGATATTACTGATAAAACCAGACGTAAAGATTTAAACGTGTCTTTAAAGATCTTTTCAGTTAATTTAAACTGAGTAATGTTCAAATAAAGGTGCTTTATTGATGGAATCTTGCCATTAAACAGAAGATTCTTGATAGTGAAAAAAAGTTTCTTCAGATTTTAAAATGTTCTTCACACTAAGAAAATATGTTTTTTTTAAGAACTGTTCACTGAAATGTTCTTTGAGGAATGGTTCTTCTATGGCACTGCTGCGAAACCCCCCTTTCGGAACTTTTTTTTTTTTTAAGAGTTAAGCATTTACTGGAAGTTCTACAAAGCTGACAACCCGACAACATGCTTTCTGATCCATATAATCTCCGTACTAACGTGGATAAACTCCTCAGTTCCAGCTGGTTTGAAGTGCCAGTCCACAATAGCAGAACCTGGCACTTCTTCTCTTCTTTTGCAGGAAATGCAACCCAACAGAAAGCTTTCTCCAGCCACAGCCTCTGTCATGGATTCCACTTCAGCACATCCAGTTTGGCCCTGCGGCACTAAAATGAGACATTGAACAAGCAAGAAAAAGAGATGCAAGAATATTATAGTTCAGAAGCATTAAGCAAAGGTGAACTGGTATGGCAGTGGGTCATAGATTATCAACACTAAGAAAGTTCAAAAGCCTAATAGCCTGTCGTTTTTGTTAGTTATTTTCTTTCTTTGCTTATCATGCATCTTCAATTTAAATATTGAAAACGTAACGTTTGAGCAATAAATCTACAGATAAATGTACAGGATCTTACATGGAGACACTAATACTCAGCAGGAGAAGACTTAACGAGGGATGTTATTAATGCAGACTAATAAATAAAAACAAATAAGGAGCATCTGATGACTGTACTAATATATCCACTCAATATAATGATTATTATAATGACCCCTAATAAATAATTTCACACTAGCATGTTTTATAACTTACCTTGAATAAAAAAGACGCAGAGAGCCAAAAATGAAATCATTCCTAGTGACATGTTCACAGTTCACACAGCTGTATAACCGATGCATTCATAAATCGCTTTCTTGAAATAGCAGTTCCCACGTTTCTATTTTCTTCTTTATTATCACAGTTTCTTAAACATTACTGGGCTCAACAGGCTGAACTCTTCAGCTGATAATCCTAAAACATTAAAACAAACATAATCCTTCAGCTTTCAAAGTATTTCAAGAAAAGCGTTTAAAGTTTTAAAATATCACGTCACACTAAAAAACAGATCGTATCTTGCAGTAGACTTTGACGTTTAGGAGAGCTAAGTATAGACCGTGTGAATCCTTGTGCTTGCAACTCAACACGCAATTTGAGAAGTGAGATTCGGACGAGCGGCGTCCAGTTGCTATACGATCACCCATTAATCATGTGGCATGCCGTTTTAACATTTAGTCCCTTAAACAATTTTTTTCTATTTTATGTTTTTACTTGACTTTTAATACTAATAGCAAATAATCCAATAGAAGGTTAAATATTCAGTTTCATTTGTAGCCTTGCTAGTCACTATCAGTGACATATAGGCAAGCTGTTTGATTGTTATTGCTAACAAATTACATTGAATTATATGGAGGTCTGTGATTCAGATATAAAAAATTCACTTAGAATGTATTCTAATTAAAGGGTTAGTTCACCCAAAAATGAAAATAATGTCATTTATTACTCACCCTCATGTCGTTCTACACCTGTAAGACCTTCGTTCATCTTCAGAACACAAATTAAGATATTGTTGATAAAATCCGATGGCTCAGTGAGGCCTCTGTTGAGAGCAAATTGAAACTGTCAAGATCCATAAAGGAACTAAAAACATATTTGAAACAGTTCATGTGAGTTCAGTGGTTCTATCTTAATATTATAAAGCGACAAGAATACTTTTTGTGCACCAAAAAAACTAAATAACGACTTTTCAACAATATCTAAATGGGCCGATTTCATGAAGCTTCTGAGCTTTGTGAATCTTTTGTTTCGAATTAGTGATTCGGATCTCCTATCAAATGGCTAAACTGCTGAAATCACGTGACTTTGGCGCTCCGATCCACTGGTTCGATTCGTAAAGCTCCGAAGCAGTGTTTTGAAATCGGCCCATCACTATATATTGTTGAAAAGTCTTTATTTTGTTTTTGCCGCACAAAAAGTATTCTTGTCGCTTTATAATATTAAGATAGAACCACTGAAATCACATGAACTGCTTCAAATATGTTTTTAGTAGCTTTATGGACCTTGAGAGTTTCAATGGCCTTGCTCTCTATAGAGGCCTCACTGAGCCATCGGATTTCATCAAAAATTTCTTAATTTGTGTCCCAAAGATGAATGAAGTCTTACGGGTGTAGAACGACAGGAAGGTGAGTAATAAATGACATTATTTTCTTTTTTGGGTGAACTAACCCTTTAATACTGGTAGCAGGCTACCTAGTTTGTATTTATTAGCTTACTAGTATATATTTATAAGACACTACTATCTATTTTGCTCTTAAAGGTAGGGTATAGGCAACATTTTTCCGAAACACTTTTTTTGGTTGAAACGCTCTTCACATCCTGATAGCAATCAATAACAGAAGTGATCTAAATAATATATAGGATGTCTTACCTGCCTGTCAACATGTATAACAATACCTCTGTGTATCCTGTTCGCGCAGACATCACAAGTCATCAGCGTGTTCCATGAGGTTATGCAGAGGTGTAGACAGACACCGTGCACCAAAAACAAAACAGAAGCCACCTTTTACAGTTCCTCCTGAACCAAAACAATGAACACCATGCCATAATTACCATAATTACGAGATAGCAACACATGACGTTCTACACGGAGCTGTTCTTGGACTCTGAATTATGTGTTTCTGTGGCAATATCAATGGCGAAATGAATCTGCAGCAGTCAGGTGGTACAAGTCAGTGCTCTTTAAGTTGTTTAGGTTCTTTACTATTATGTGTGGTTGAGGTAATTTAACACCATCTCTCATGGCGCTTTGCAGACTCTGGTTTGGGTGTGCATGTTAATGTGTTTTGGAGGAGGCGTGGCTTTGGAGAGCACTTTGAAGGGAAGGTGGGATCGTATACTTTCAAAGCTAGCTTGCTATTGCTAGCCTCTCCTAAATTGCCTAACCTACATTTAATGACTAAGAATGGCTATACAGTCCAGTTATTAGTAAGTTAAACTGTTTCTAACAATTGAAATAGTAGGCTATAATAAGTATTTAATATCTAGTAGTTTCTATAATTAATTGTTACTAGTGAAATTGAAAAAGATACATAATTTATTAATAATTAAAAAAAATACTAGTAACAAAAATAGTAGTTCATCTTAAGAAATAGCTAAATAGCTAAATGGCTTGCCACATTAGATCAGCACACATGCCTATAACTTGTTTTTGAATGTCAAAATTCTCAGAAATCTTTTTTTTTTTTCAATTTTAGTTAGACCTAAGGTATGAACATGATTTATACAAAATAACTAGTTGTAGTAATAGTTATGCTGTAGCTTATGAGATAATTTCAGGGACCATAAGCCAGTAGTCAAGGACATTAATGAGATCTAGCCCTGATCCTTTTGGGTTGTTGTGGTTAGTGCTCTTGAACATGAATTAACAAGAAGGCTATATGTAATATGGAAACTAATTATAATAGTCTATAGCTCCTCTCATATAAAATCTCCATTATAAATTGTGCTTGGAAAATATTTGCATACTCCTCCTTTGTTAGACAGACGTACACTACAATCACAACGTTCACAACAACAAACACAAACTTGTTTATTATAACAGCTTTCCTATGAAATCATAAGGTTAAATAAAGTCTAAGTATCAATAGCAATAGTACCAATAGTATAAATGTAAATAGCTTTTTTAGCATTTTGCAAAATGCAGGGTTTTTTCACAAGGGCCACAAGAGAGTCGACATGCAAAAGAGTTCTGCTTGAATTTCCGCAGAATTTTACTGACAAATGAGTGTAAGTAAATAACAATGGAGGCCTTTTCAAAAGATGCTAAAGTCTGTTCTATAAAAAGAGAGCTGTAAAGATTTACAAGCTGCAATAGTTCTCCCTGAGGAAATGTTTAAATTGATTTTTTAGTATATTCTTTGATGAATAGAAAGTTCAATGAACAGCATTTATTTGCATTTATTAAATAGAAATCTTTTGTAACATGTCCACTGTCATTATTGAACAATTAAATGCATTCTTGATGAATAAAAGTATTAATTTCTCACTTTCTCAAAAAAAATCTTACCACAAATGTTGTTAAGCAGCAAAAACTGTATTCAACATTGATGATAATAATAATAAGAAATGTCTCTTGAGCAGCAAACCATCATATTAGAACGACATTGAAGATTGGAGTAATGATGCTGAAAATTCAGCTTTGCCATCACAGGAATAAAGAACATTTTTAAATGTATTAAAATAGAAAACAATTATTTTATATTGTTATAATATTTTCAGTATTACTGTTATTACGGTATTTTAAAATGCAG
The DNA here is from genome assembly GCA_003731715.1 of Anabarilius grahami. Taxonomy (NCBI): domain Eukaryota; kingdom Metazoa; phylum Chordata; class Actinopteri; order Cypriniformes; family Xenocyprididae; genus Anabarilius; species Anabarilius grahami. The sequence continues at coordinate 641,416 of RJVU01051648.1, read as the reverse complement.
CCTTGGTGTCTGCTGTTTTTTTGTCATGGCACTGATGCTCAGTGTCAGTTTACTCTGGAGCACAAGGCCATTTCATTGAGAGCAAGGTTAACAAAATCTTCCCTGATGGAAAATGGAAAATAATTCCACTGTCTCAATTATACTTTTTTTCCCTTTTTGTTCTGACATCACATGCTTAATAGGCTAAATCACACACACAAAAGAAGAATTCTAGTGTTTTTATTTTTTTGTTGTTGTTTTGTTTTTGGTCAAACCATTGTCCTTCAGACCTAGTATGTGTGTTGGTATTTGATAAAGTATTTACATTGACATGTCATGTCATATTGCGTCAGAGGTTTACTGAGTAACTGACAAACTACTACGGAGTGAAGGTTGTTTTGGTTCCCCGAGCGTCAAGCGCGCCCTCCCCAAACAAACCCCAGGCAGTACGCAAAGAGTCCCACTTGATTTCCTTACCGACGCCCACGAGCTGGTGAACTTTTATATTTAGCACCGCTCGAGTTTCCAAATACCCATTCAATGCCAGCAGAAGCACAGCAACACAACTCTATGGAATCTCTCCAGTACTCCAACACAAGCAACTCGAGTCACAGGCACGAGTTACGACCATAGACTGTAAAAAGGTGACGAAACACAGAGAGAGCAAGTGTTGAAACCCTGTCAAAATCGAATTAAGAGGTGAGTCAAGGTTATTTTATATTTTATAAACGAAACGTTCCCGCGGAAACCTATTGACAGCAAACGCTGAAGAGACTGAAACATTTTATATGTTCCTTCCAGAGCAATTTACATCAAATACTATAGAGCCTAACGTTTTACGCATTTATCTAGCCTAATGACACGTAAATAAACGGTTAATATTTAAAATCTGAGGGGAGGTTTAAGGCTACACAGTTCAGGAGATGGCTTTGTTTTTATACGATTTTTCCTGCTATAATATTTCAATTTGAATACAGTTGATATAGGCCTAATGTGTTATTTGCGAGGTATACCAATAAACATTTTGAGATCATGCTAACAACATATTTAACAAACCTAAAAGCATTTGGCCTAGGCTATGAGTAAAATTAATCAGTTCACTCAATGCATGTGTAAAATTCAAAACAACTGATAGAAAATGTTGTGTTGACATTAAATTTGATGAAATCTGATCATCAGAATATATTTAGAAATCAGAATATGGATAAAATGAACTCTACAACATATTCAAAATAAGACTGTAACACATGCAACAACAAATAGGCTAACAAAAGTTGAATATGAGGAACATTTAAAATGGTAACCATATTGTAAAACTTTTTTTTCTGTCTCTGTTTTCTCTAAACACTTTAAATTAACCTAAATTGTGTCCATATTTTAAAATTTTATATTTTGCATCTACATTTTGCTCCTGTCATCCTTTCCTCTTAGGACTTAATGAATCGTCTTATTTTTATGCTCTTTCTTTCCTTTCTTCTTGACTTGAATGGCACACTCACTTTTGTTTTCTAAAAAGTAGATTATACATGTCAACTATAAAATAATCAATGAATGTCAGTCTATTTAATGAATTTGAATATAATTACTGAAGTTTAAAGGTTGCCCACTTTACCTGAATCCCACTGGCCCACTTTATCAGCCAAAGTGGGCCAGCAATATTTATTTTTTATACAAACATTTTTATACATTTTATTCTTTGCATTTTATTTCCTGTAAACTGTGGTAACAAACTAAATAGGAACCGTCACAATAATATTTGTTTACATATAGTGAGCAATCTTATAATTTAGAAAATAAAATCTTATGTCAGAGGGTTTTCTACCTTTAAGGGTGTCCTCCTTTGAGGTGTCATTGTGCATCAACCAAAAGTATTTGATCATTTAAAGAAATAGTGTCTCTTTAATTAAAGACCATTGTCATACTCTGAAAGTGTAAACCCATTGAGCACAGTACTATCAAACTTAAACGGCCCACTTTACCTGCATTCAGCCTATAATCAGGTAAGGTGATAGCCTACTATATGGATGGACTGTCACCAAGTCGCCTTAATAATAGTAATAGTCATAATAAAGTGTCTGTGTTTTTCTTCAGCCGTTTGAGTACAATTTGAACCTATATTTGACGAGAAACAGGCTGAAAGGGGAAGAGAATATCAATTCCAAACTCATCTCTCGTTGATTGAGTCCAGAATAATGATTATTAAAAGCCATGAAGGAAGCATTCAAGGTAAGCGGATTTATCATACTTCACTCTTTTAAAATTCCTACTATTGTTACCAATTTAGATGTTCAAACTATAATTGTTGGACTCCCATATTATTAAGGTATTCCTCCTCTTTTTTTGAGTTTAGGTTAAACGCGCTACACTTAATGTCCTGAAGAGGGCGCAGTAAGCAAATAAATAAGATTAGTGGAGTAGAAATAAAATTGAACATCAATGACAGATACTCATTTGATTAAACGTACAATAGTATAGGAATATTTATATTCATTGGCGTATATATAAATTGCAGCCTATTCATTTTATTAGATTTTTGATGAATTGGCATGAACATTGGTTACTTTTATTTCTCCTAACAAGACGTTGGTAATGTGAACCGTCTTATATATTCCATATATACTATTCATTCATTTATGTATTTTTAAAACATTTTAAAGCTGTTTAAAATGAATTATTTTGTGTACAGGCCTGTTTGTACACAACGCCAAAACACCCGTTAGTTTTTGTCTGCGCACGCTAAAGAGATTCTCGCTGGACTGTACCATTAACTAACCCGTGAGGGGGTATATGTAATTAAGTATACTTTTCATTAACTATTGTTTTCCGCTTTTGGCCGTGTTTTAATATCGGCGAATGTTTATATGTATTATCCTCCTCATGTGAGTTCAAACTTTAATTTACTTAAGTCACAAACCGTCATTGTACTTGTCTTGGCGTCTGAATCTACCCCTGTCAACTTTTCGCCCGTCTCATTGGAAACTGTTCTCTATCTTACTGTCTCTTCGCGAAGCATTTAAACTTGTGAAAAGTTCGTAACCTAAAATGTAATAGATAGGTGATTTTAAGAGGCTTATTTTAATAGACCAAACCATGAGATCATCACCTAGTCCTGTGAGTCGTGACTACGATTTTGGAATGGCGGAAAGGCGAATTAATGGATAAGAAAAAGTAAACAGAGGACCGTTTTCTCTACCACCGGTATCATTAGCATGCTAGCCAACTAGCAACTAGTATTCTCCCCAACTGTCTTGAATAGTACAGCTGACCTGTTCGTTAGCACTGCTAACGCCTATCATGGTTTGTTTACTGCAGTATGATTTGACATTTACGCATTGCAGCGTATGTTATGTTAACCCGAAATAGTTAAACAGAAATAAATAATTAGAAAACGGTGGCTTAATTTGAAAACTGGCGTCGAAAGCTACTTTTTTTTTAGCTTGCCGGCTAAATTAGGGGTGCTGATGTGTTCTTGCGAAAAAGTGGATTTCAACATCACCCCTCGTACTGTCGCCCGTCTGGTGTATGAGGCCGAACAGGAAAAAAACAATGGGGGTAATTCGTCCAATGGAAGGTAGGAAATTATTTTTAATATTATTATTATTTAGTTAGACTTATTTGACTTTTATTAGGTTCATAAAGCATCTGTCATTGATGTCCTTCATTTGACTATAAAATCATTTTTATTTATTGTACTGTGGTGTTTTTTTTTTTTACACTTACTATCTGTGCAAGTGAAAGTGTTAATAGCTCTGGTTTGATTTGTTCAAACAAAACCTAGACATGATTTAGCTTGTTCAAACAGGAAAGTAAATAAAGTGGCAGATCTTGTCCTTGCGTTTAGTAACTGGCTGTCAGTCTTGTTCTGAAGCCGATGATGATGAAACTCTTCAGTAGAAGGTTTTCTCAGGAATTTGTATTAACCTGCAAATAACCAGGAAGTTCTACACAATTTCCTAAGAAGTATAAAGGTCAGGTTTGATAACTGCTGATTTGGTTATTTTTGTCTATCCTTTGGCGTGATAGAATATGTTACTACTATTTGGTTCACTTTTTTTGTTGTTGAGGAATTTGTATTTAAAGTTTTGTACTTTGCAAATTGCTTGATTGTTATGGTAATGTCTTTGAGTTCAGGAAGGCATCTTTGCTCTGAAAGAAAGAGAACAATAAAGAGGACACACTGTGTATCTCTTGTATTGTTGTGGTTGATTTGTCTCAGCATGGCTCACCAGCTTGTGGTGACAGGAAAGAAGACCTAGAGTTCTGCTTAAAAGTACTTGGTTGTGAGAACTTTTTCTTCTTTACCCACAGTAAACACTATATATGTGCACAAATGTTACAAGGTAAAACATGCAAAGGTGATAGTCAGGTGAGAAAAGAAAACAGTTTTCTATTCACATGTGCCTTTCCCATCGAACAAAATGTGTTATGTTCCCTTTGAAGCAAGTTTAGAAACATGATAAAATCCAATAATACAGTAATAAGTTAGCACTTAGCAGCTGTTTGAAATTCACTAGGTATTTCATTATGTTTTCTATTGGATTAAGCTGTTAAAGTTTTACACTCAAGTTTAATCGAAGGCAGTAGCATACATAAGAAAACTAAACGGTAAACAGTGCAGGTTTTGGTTCACCTCTTCTTTGGATAGAGCCTTCATGTTAGCAGCCTAGTTAAATAGAGGTGTTTTTAAAGCCTTCGGGTGGCAGATGACAAACAATCACAGAGTGATGATGATGGCTGCATTGTACTGTAATCAACCAACGGTTACTCCACCCATACATTAACAACAGCTTGCGTGTATTAAACACCACTTAGTACTGGGTATGCAGGTTGTTGTTGATCTGCTCTGTCAATCTTGATCTCATTTAGAGGAGTTATACCATAAGAATATGGGAGAATATTGTCCAACAATACATTGACACAAGCTTTGTCTGCTAAATAAATTGAAATTTCTGTTTTAAAAAAGTTTTTTTAAATAATTATGTGGAAATATATTAGGAATGCAATACTATGGAAACTACAGTTAAAAATTTGGGGTCAGTAAGATTTTTTTAAATTGAAAAATGAATGCTTTCATTTTATTTATTTTTAAATAAATACAAAAATGTTAAGCAGCACATCTGATTTTGATATTGAATGATAAGAATTGATTGTAAGCACCAAATCAGCATATTAAAATGTTTTTTGAAGGATCATGTGTCACTGAAGACTGGGGTAATTCCATTAGATTTAAAAATATATCAAAATAGAAAAAAGTCATTTTAAATTGTAATAATATTTCACAATATTACTGTTTTTCTTATTAAATAAGTGCAGACTTGATGAGCATAAGAGACTTCTTTCAAAAGCATGTAAAAATCTTACCGACTCCAAACTTTCAATATACTTTATTATTTATATTTCTTATGCATGTAGTTTTGAGACTTTGGATCTCTTCAACATTTGGCCAAACTTTTAAAAAAAAATAAGTCAGTGACTCACAATTGCTTTAAAATCAGCCCTTAGTGTTAAATGATGTTAGTACTGTATGTGCATCCCTGATATATTATGAAATACCAAAATATTATACAATTTATCTGTAAAGATATGTTTTTGTGTAAAATATGAAGTAGCTCAAATAAAATATATTTTTTTCGGTCTGTAGCTTGACAAAAAGACAAATATAGTTTTTCCCCTTTTCAGCAACATGATCTTATCATATCTGATGTGCAAATCGCAATGACGAGGCAGATTGCAAAACTGCATTTGTTGTGATCTGTGCTTGTGGAAGAAAAAGGGGCAGAAACCTTTTTTTGAAGGAAGTCTTTAATAGCAGCAGAGAAACAGGAAGAAGATGGATTTGACATCAAGCAGTTATGGGTGCATGTCTCAAATGCTCATCTTTTTCCCTTCGATAAATGGCATGCAGAAGAGATGGCTGCACTCTTTTATGCGTATTAGAATTCAGTGATGGCTCCACCCCATTTTTTCAGTTCCTGCTGCAGGACTTTATGCCGTATATACGCTGTACATCTGTGAAGGAAGCTGAACTGCTGACTTCTTTCTTCAGACAGTGAGTTGAAATTGATGCAGACCTTTCCAATTGTCATCAGATTGTATTTCTGTAATGGAATATTTATTTTGGGCTCTAGTGGAATTTCCAGACCAGATGTAGAAGACGAAGACACTAGAGAGTAAGAAATATTTGGCGCTTCTCAATGAATGTTTGTGCATGATAAAACTTGTACTCAATGAAACTGCCAGCCGTAGACTGATGCAGAAAGTTCTAGGTGATGTATGATGGCTGTGACCCCACCACCTGAAATCACCATGGCTGAGCCCATTCCCATTCCAACCCTGAACATTCTTCCGCCTTCATCCGATACGGAGTCGTGGTCCTGCTCCCCAAGCCCACGGCCACACCGGGTCCACGTACGCAGCCGTAACCGAGAGAAGAGGAGAGCCAAGGCACAGCAAGCAGATGCATCAGAGAACCATTGGGATAAGGGGAAAGGGGAAAGAGATAGAAATCAAAGGCCATCACGTGCATCTCTATTGCCTCCAATGGTTTCTAATGTAGAAGAGGAAGAGCAGGGCAGCCCCACTGTGCTTCTCCTGCCCCCATCCCGCTCATGGTCACGGAGCTCCTCCCTAAGCAGGCGCTCTCGCTGGTCTCTCCGTAGCCTTCTCAGCAAGGACTCAGATTGTGACAGCAGCAGGTCAGTGTGTTTCCCCCTCCCACTTGCGCAGTCAGCAGCATTCCCTTACGCTGCTTTTTTAAAGTGCATCCACGCTAGATGCTCAGAGGGATATCCCTGCAGATGCAATGAGAAGAGGAGTAGAAACTCTTCAAGAATCACTTCTGGTTAGGGAGGAGATGTTAGTTTAGTTTTAAGATCTGTGATTATTAGCATGATCTTTTCCAGAGTTTTTGTCTCTTTCATTGGTGTGCATGATTATTTTCTTTTATATTTAATTATTTCTTGACTTAAAAAAGTGTTTGTTTCACTTCTGTTCGCTCAGCAGTATTTGTGGCATAATGTCATTTACCACAGGAAATAGATTTAACTTGTTCCTTAGTTGTGTTTATAAAGCAAGTTAAAAACGTGTACAGTAAGGTACTCGCAATGCAAGAAATGGGCCATGCACTTTAGGCATTTAAAAAGGTAAAGCTCATTTTTTAAGCATGAATATAAATATTTTTATGTGTCTATTATTTAAGTAAAAAGTGTCAGGATTTATATATTTATAAATGGATAAATATTATAATTGATATAATAATTATATTATTATTCAAATATATAAATGTGTTTTATAAAACGGTTAGTTCCTGTGCTTGATTCTGATTGGTCAATAGCTGTGTTTTATTCACGATCTTCACCCAACGGTTCTGTGTATCACTACACAACGCCCTTAACAACCACTCTTAGCAACGTAAACTGTCTGTTCTCAATTGATATTGTTCATTGAATCTTACTGTATTATGTAGAAGAGTGTTGTGAGAAAGAAATCAAGTGAGCGAGTTTATTACCTGCATTCAGATTTAGCATTTTCCTTCAGGTCAGTCCTATGTTCATAATAAAAAATTTTTTAAATGTCCGATGTATTATCTTGTCCTTTTAACAGTTAAGGGGTTTTCCTGTGACTGACAGCGCTAGTCAAAGCATTTGTCAGTTGCGTCTTGTTCCGTGTTCACAACAGTTCAGTCGTTTCAAAGTAAGAGTCTTCGCTACTGACTGACACACTCATAAAGACAGTCTTTGCCGTCATCTAAGGGCTTTTGCTAATGTAATAATGTAACTTGCTGTTCACAGTCAGGGACTATTTTTTACGGCAGAAGGAGGGCTTTTAGTAACAGTTTACTTCATGAAAGTTGCATTGATACATATTTTTGGCTTTAATATTTATATTGTGTGGTTACTGTTTTATAAAAGCAATAAGGTACTCGAGGCTAGTGCTGTATCGTGAATAAGTCACGGCTGAAGGGGTTGCAGGCACTCCTATAGCCTCTCGAACCTTATTGCTTACATGTATACACTACCGTTCAAAAGTCGGTAAGAGTTTTGAAAGGTTTTTGAAATGCTCACCAAGGCTGCATTTATTTTATTACAAATACAGTTAATAATAACAGTAATATATTATTACAATTTAAAGTAATTGTTTTCTATGGGAAAATATATTTTAAAATGTAATTTTATCCCTGTGATGGCAAAGCTGAATTTTCTGTGTCATTACTCCAGTCTTCAGTGTCACGTGATCCTTCAGAAATCATTCTAATATGCCGATTTGCTGCTCAAGAAACATTTTTTTTCTTATTATTAATGTCGAAAATGTTTTTTGCTGATTAATATTTTTGTGGAAGGTTGGAATCCTTGTTACATTAGCACTCAAAAGTAAGATTTTGTTTTAATTTTTAAATTTAAATTATTTAATGATTACGATTAACATTTCATTATTTAAATTAATACTTTAATTCAGCAAGGATGCAATAAATTGATCAAAAGTGACAGTAAAAACATTTATAATGTTACAAAAGATTTTTATTTCAAATAAACGCTGTTCTTTTGAGCTTTTAATGAATGAAAGAATCCTAAAAAATGTATGTGTATAGCATTATTAATAATTGAACGGCAATAATGATTGGCTGTGGAAAATTCAGCTTTGCCATCACAGAAATAAATTACATTTTAATTGTACACATTTGTACTTAATATGAAATATTTATTAATAAATTAACATTAAATATAAATAAAAAAAATCAGCAATGCCATAAATTCTGTCAATACAGTTTAACCTGTATTGATCGCAGAACATTCTTTCAATGCAAATGTAATGATTTGTTCCCTAGTAAATTGGCATCGTTCAGTAACTGTTATTGTAACTTCATGCATATGTAAAAACACCATACTTGCTAGTTATAATTATAGTGAATTTGTCCAGCTAAAACACAGAAATATTTCCAGGGACCAAATTAAACAGAGAGTCCTGAAACACTGTTATTATGTGAGGTTTGAGTTCATGAATAACAGGAAGATGATAGAGTGACAGAAAAAAGAGGAGGAGTGCTCTTGGCAGTGGAGTGATGGAGGTGGGGCTGTGTCTGAGCCGTCTGACTCTCGAACACATGACATCACTATTACCCAGTAGGAGTGTTCCGCCTTTTCTGGTGATGTCACTGCTGCCCAATCAGAAGCCGCTGTTTTGATGCTGCAGTGAAGACTGTCAGCCAGTGAAAAGACACGCTTGGAGAGCGAAAGGTGTTTTATGCATGCCACATGAACAGCTGTGCCCTTGTCCTTCTCAACTACCAACCGGTTTTACTGACCTAGTTCTTTTTGTTGTGTTGCTCAGCCGTTTCGAAGACTCGCTCTGAATTGGAGCCTATTGTGATGTTTTTACAAGGTTCTGGATATTGTTTAGCAAGTGTTTATTTATTTATTAGCTTACTAGAACCTTAAACCATACAATTAGCCAGAACACAATCATTGTTAGTCTGAAAACAATACAAAATACATTTTATAGGTATCAATTATAACCCTTGTAATGATTCAGACAGGCATGAATGAGTATTACTGTATGAATCATTTACATCTGATGAAACTAAACCGGGTTTTGGGAAAGCCATACTTCCTTTATTTGTAGACAGAACTGTGCTAATCTTAAGTTCAAGAGGTAAAGCCTGTTTATTGCTCACTTGCATGAATCGTTTTCTCCGACTGTAGAATTGGCCTTGTTTGTTTAGCAACGTCTGTAGGTTGTTTCCCTGTCCAAAATCAATGCAAATTCCTGACATGCAGGTTTGCACGACATGAATGTTCTAGGTTTTCCACCAACATCAGCTCCAATTAATTGTAAATAGCATTGTTTATATTAAAATATATATATATATTATATTATGCCTAATGTGGCATAAATAATATATATATTGTAAACCTGCACCCTCTGTCCAATCCATGCATTTTGATTTCTCCTTCCTTGCCTATAGTTCACTCTGTTTGCATCAGCTGCTTCTTAAGTCTGAAGATTTCATTTGTCTAAGCCTCTTTGGAGTGCTTTGGCCTTTTTGGCTATGATGTGCCTGTGGTCCTGCGTGCCATATGTTCTTATAAACTTGTCGAGATGCTTTTAGTGCTGCTGCATTTCTCAGATCACACACATTCAACGCTCTGTGTCCTACAGATACATGTGATTGCAGAAATAGATTGACTTGCGTTGAGCGTCAAACCCTCAATCCTAGTGGATTATTGCACAGGCAGAGCATTGTCTGTGTTTGATCAATGCCACTAAAGCTTCAGAAGTGAAAGGTAGAGTGACATTGATCACCTTTGTTGGTGTGAATAAGCCTAAAGTCACATTTTATTATTATAATTTTTTTTTTTAAATACTGGTAAATAAAGCAAAATGTTTATGAACATTATAAACATATATTTGAGTTCTCAGTCCAAAGAAGAAAAAAATATTAAAGCTAAAAGGAAACTACAGCGCATGTAGGAAATGCATTATACAAATAAACTTGGACTCATGTATCGCTCTCATTTGGTACAAATCCAAATTTTGTGCATGTTTTGCATCCTTGAGATTAACAGTCGCAGCACATTTCAGATTATTAAAAAAATGTGATTTTATATTTTGTAAAATATGGTAGGCTGTAATGTTTTTTAGTGTGACCTCCCATGGTCAAAGTATATTTTCCCCCCAATTTTTAAAGATATTAGTAAAAATGCTCATAGCAAATTGTAGCTTTACCATTTTTGTCCATAGCAAATACAAGAAAAAGTCTACTTAAGGCTACATTTGATTTAGTGTATAAGTATTGGACACAGAAATCTATATGTCTTGGCTTCCCTTAACCCTTCTTACTGAGATTATGGCAGCCTCTCCTAGGAAAACAGATTATGGAGACAGCCAGACCGCTGAGGATTATTATGCAATTTTATCATGATGATCATTATCTCTATTATAAACTGGGTGCAGTTAGGGTTAACCAACTTCCCAGTTTTTGATCATCAGAATAATTCCTTTCATTTGAATGACTTTGTGCCAACTCCGGGTGTCCGGGCCATTTCAACCCAGTTTTATTGACTCAAGTGCTTCCACATAAACTCTAAATATAATCCCCTATGGGTTGGCCCTGGTGTGTGGTGGTAAAGAGACGGCCACTGCCTCAAACGGTGTTGATTCCCTCCTCCACAGAGAACATCCTCTTTTCTCCTCCCCCTCCCCCTCTTGCCCAGTGTGTAGGTTGCTTTAGGATAACCGGAGCGCTCATGGTGGAGACCGCTGTGGTCGTTGCGATTTAAAGGGGGTCTGGTACCTCGTTTAGGATGGCGATATTGAACGATCGCGTTCTGTTGGACTAGAACGGGCTGCGGATGAACAGAGGACGCGGTGTCTCCATGCATTCGGCTAGTTAATCTGAATGTACCGTCTGTTATGTCGGCGCAGTGCCATATTGAGAGGCTACTGTAAAATAAACGTGGGCAGCACGCATTGATTTGAGAAAACACCCAATGACATGTTCGAGTAAGTAGCAAATGGTTAGTTATTTTATGCAATGCATGCGAATGTTGTATTTCTACAAATCCGTATGCTAGTGTTGTTTGACGATTCACTTTTATGTTGTTCTTGCATCACAGTGCAGTAGTAGGTTAGGCGTTAACACGCATGCAACTGTGATTGCATCCCCAAACCGCACTGATGACATCGACATTCTGTTTGATCAGTCCCGGTGTGCCCAAATGCACGTTCAGCACTGAGGATTAGATTGGCGCGTGCTGTAGTCTTACTTTGTGCACGTTAAGCATGCAAATTGCGTTTATTTTATAGAAATTGCATTGGTTTACGCAGTGACTGAAGCTCGCGGCATTAGTATTTTAGCTTCAGCGTTAAAGCGTCTTGACATTTGCTAATCGATTCGTGAACTAGTCGTTCATTTGAGTCGGTTCTTTTTGAATGAATTGTTCTAACCGGCTCATCAATTCGACCGAATGAATCCAAGCGGTTCTTGAGTCAACTACTTGATTCATTCAACTGAGAACCGTTTCTTTTGAACATGCCTGATTCGTAGTGAGAATCGACGATTGAGCTAAAAGAAATAGCTTTTGGAGTGGAACAAGATTTAACTAATGGACCAAAACACAACTTTAAAGGCCATATATCAGAAATATGAACAAATTTAACGTACTGATAATCAACTTTTTGTTACTTGATTGCATGACAGTTTTGTCAACACGCATGGAGTGCTTGTCAATGACATAGTGAATACGTCATGATGTAATCGAATCTGATTGAATCTCTTTTAACCGGTTCATTAAAACGAAAGAACCAGTTCACTGAAATTAGGCAGTAATTTGCTTTGACACGAGTCTTGCACTTAAAAAAAGTTACCGGTTAAAGAGTCTACAAAAGGGTTTTACTTTTAGGGGTTTATTCTGGCTTTTGTTAGGATCTTATATTAAACTTGCTGTGTGCCTGTTTTTGCTGACGAATAAAACATGAAATTTCACATTTGAAGCCCACTAGATCAACTAGTTAAGTGAGAAGTGTATTCCCGTTACCAAGACAGCATGAGACTGGAATCCAAGCAGATATCAGCAGAGGTCAAAGTTGTTAAAGATAAAGTACAGCAATCAATAAGACCGTATAGATTATTTGATAAAGATTAATGAAAGAGAAGTTGAATTAAACAATTACTATTTACCTATCAACAGGTATAATCTGTTATACTTTTCTGTGACACAATGTATTATATTAGTGGTTGACCAGTATGGGGTTTTCAGTTTGTGATTCTTAAATTATTACATTCGGTCCTTCTCAAAGTTGCATCCTTGCATAATGCCAGTGTTTTTTTGTTTTTTTTTGTAAGGGTCTGTTGTTACACCATTGTCTTTTGTGACTCGTCATCTTCTCATCTTGCAGCAGGCGTGTCTAATCGATGTCCTGAAGTGTGACTGTCTGTTATGGATTTGTATGGTGTTTTTCAAGGTGGTTTCAAAACTTTTCTTGCACTGAACATTTAGTTTGAGCTAACTGAACTCGCCACTCAAATGCGATACGTACAGGAAAACTTGAGGTCAAGGTTGCCAGAATGTATATACAAACATCTTTAAATTTGTTCAATTTCATTAGTGCCATCAAGTATGTAGCAAGTAGGACTGGGTGATTTATGAAATATACACAATATCTTCTTAATGATTTTTCTGGTGACATAAAATTAAGTAAAATTGTGAATATCACAAGACAACATACAGTATATACCATACTTTTAATATACAGTATGTATATTTTTACTTTTTTGCCACATCATCCAACCTTAGTAAGAACAACTGCTATTAAGGATTGATTTCACATGCCTTAAAGCCACTATCAGAACTCCTTTGACTAAACAGGTCTCATATGTCTGCCATTTAAATGTCTCACCAGACTGATCAAATGCTGGTGAACAGATAAGGCTTTATGTTTGTGTACAGAAGCCTCTATCTGTGTTGTTACCTTTATTTTACTGGAACAGGAATGGAATGCTACTATGGAAACGAGTGTTATTAATATAAATACATTCTTTATTCCTGGTCTTCGACCTGAACTTGTAGTATAGGACCCATCCTGGATGCTCCCTCAGTTTGTTCAGAGTGTGATGGCTTAAATTTTTCTGAATGACAGCTTGATTGTGTTTTAAAACATATTAGAGACATTAAATTCGTACCTTAAAGGGTTAGTTCAGCCAAAAATGAAAATTCTGTCATTGTTTACTCACCCTCATGTCGTTCCAAACCCGTAAGGCTTTCGTTCATCTTCGAAACACAAATTAAGATATTTTTTATGAAATCTGAGAGCTTTTTGTCCCTCCATAGACAGCCTACATAACTGAAACTTTGACGCTTCAGAAAGTTCATAAAGAGATCGTAAAACTAATATATGAATTGAGCGGTTTAGTCCAAATTTCCTGAAGAGACTCGATCGCTTTATATAATGAACGGATTTAATTTAGGCCTTTATTCACATATAAACATTGATCAGCGAACATAAACAGCTGAACCGAAACTGCTTGACGCGCAAGAACAAACATGCTGCGTAACACACGAGAATGAACCTCATTTGTTCTCGCACACATCAAGCATTCAAGCTTGAGCTTCTGTTTACCACATGACTGATGTGTGTGTTGATCAATATTTACATGTGACTATAAGCCTAAATTCAATCATATAAAATGGTCGAGTCTCTCATGAAAATTTGGACTAAACCACTCAATACATATAGATTAGTTACGATCTCTTTATGACATTTTTTAAGACAATTGTGTAGGCTGTCTATGGAGGAACAGAAAGCTCTCATATATAATAAAAAAAATCTTCATTTGTGTTCTGAAGATGAACGAAAGTCTTACAGGTTTGAAGTGACATGAGGGTGAGTAATTAATGACAGAATTTACATTATTGGGTGAACTAACCCTTTAACTTACATGCTGTCTGTTGTACACCAGAATAAGTTAGTTGCAATCAATACAGGCTGTTTGGTCAATAGTGGATAAACCTTGTCCTATTTGTTGTTTCCTTGTGCATGACCTAGTTGCCCTTAAGGGCGGTTGAAGCAGAGTGCTGAAATGCCAGATGACTGTTTGTATCTCATTTCTGACCTTCCTTTTCCTCCGCCTGCAGTACAGCCAGTAACTCTCCGCGCAGCACTCCCGGCAGCTCACCCTCCTTGCGCCGGCGTGTTCTGGGAGGCAGAGCCAGTGAAGGGGAGACAGTTGGAGACAGAAGTGGAGGTTCAGACAGTCCCCTGCCTCCTACTCCCTCCTCATCAACCTCCTCCTACCCGCTCGCGGCCCGCCACTTCACTCGCAATGCCAAGGTAAGCCACGCTCTCAGCCAGTGAGATTGTTGGTCGGCGCTAATGTCTGATATGACGAGTGCTTGCTCTTCCACCCATTTAATGAGTGCTGTTCGACGTGACTAAGGCAGGAAGAATGCTATTGTTGCAACATCCAAACGGTTATTTAGAAATTGCTCTGAAAGATTAAAAAAATTTAAAAGAAATTGATTAAACAGGTTCTAGTTAACATGCACATAAAACAACATTCAAAATCCATTTTACTTCTGTAATATGGCATATTTCTGAGTGAAGCATTGGGCAGGACTTGATATTGTACACTACTGGTCAAAAGTTTGGAATAATTAATATTTTTTTATGTTTTTGAAATAAGTCTGTTATGCCCACCAAGGCTGCATTGATTTGATCAAAAATGAAGTAAAAACAGTAAAATTGTGAAATATTATTAATATTATGTAAAATAACAGTTTCAGAAATCATTCTAATATATGGATTTGGTGCTCAAGAAACATTTCTTATTATTATCAATGTTGAAAACGGTAAAATAAAATAAATGCTGTTTTGTTTTGTTTCTTAGTTAATGTTAATCTCAGCATTCACTAATAAATTTTTTAGATCAAAAGTCATATCTGTTAACATTAGTTAATGCACTGTGAACTAAGATGAACATTTTTATTAACTATAATTAAGAAATATTAATAAATGCCGTAAAAAATATATTGCAATGCTCACTGTTAGTTCATGTTAGTTAACGCGTTAATTATTGTTAACAAATGATACCTTATTTTAAAGTGTTACCGAACTTTCTGTTCATCAAAAATATATCAGGTTTGCACAAAAATATTAATCAGGAAAAACAGTTTTCAACATTGTTAATAATAACAACCATTATTAATATTTGAGTGCCAATAATAATTGGTAATAATTGAGCACCAAATCATTAGAATGATTTATGTTAGATCATGTGACAATGAAGACTTCTTTAAAAAAAACAAAAACAAAATCTTTTTATTTCAAACTTCCTGCTGGTAGTGTCTATTGAAAATTGGTTGAACATGAAGAGTCTGCATTGCGTATTCATGTTTGCAGTCAATAATCACTGATTAAAACATATGTGAATTTTTATTTCTTTATTTTTTGGAATAATATGCACTGATGAATTGTGCAAAATAAGAACAAAACATTAATAAAGAAACTAAATAGGGTTCATTTTAGTTTTGTTGAGAAAAATAATGGAAATCGAGACCCTCATTCATCTTTTCCTTTCCATTTCAGAAAATGCAGAGCTGGTATAATGTAAGTATCCCGAGGTCTTCGGAAGTTCATGCCTCAGTGTTTTGTGCTTTAGCTGACAGTGCAGTTTCCCTCCACTCATATCTTTCTCTGATATATAGGTGCTCAGCCCCACATACAAACAGAGGAATGAAGACTTCCGTAAACTCTTTAAAAAGCTGCCTGATACAGAGCGTCTCATAGTGGGTGAGTAAATGAGTAAAGCAAGCAGAATGTAAATGTAATGAGTGATATTATTTTAAGTGCAGCACAGTTCTCAGTGTGATGATCACATGGCCTCTGCTTATGTTCATTTTATTTTGCTTCATATCTAGACTACTCATGCGCACTGCAGAGGGACATACTGCTCCAGGGCCGTCTCTACCTGTCTGAGAACTGGCTCTGCTTCTATAGTAATATCTTCCGATGGGAGACCACGGTAACCCTCACATTACTGAAAACATTAACTAGTGCTGCAACAACTACTCAACAATGAATTTCCTAGTAAATAAACTTCAAGTATTTCATAGAGCATGCACATGTATGTCAGTCAAATGAAGAGCAAAAAAAGAGAGAGAGAGAGAGATATGCACATTTGTTTGGATCAAAACAATATTTGTTGTTTTACATCAAATTAAGTGAAACTTGAAATCCAACATGCAATGCAATTATGAATTGGAATTAAACAATAAAGAGTACTTAAAAATAAAGAGTACTCTCTTACATAACAATTACTCTGTTCAGTAATCGGACCTGGGGCCCGTTCTTCGTACATGGATTACGAAGTTATCTGGATTTTACTGTTGACGATTTAACAAATGAACATGTCATATGACAGTTAATTCAGGCGAACCGCATATGTAAATCCTTAATATTCTTTTCTCCCTCTTTGTATCACCAGATAACCATACTGCTGAAAGATGTGACCAGTCTGACAAAGGAGAAGACAGCCAAGCTCATCCCTAACGCCATCCAGATTTGCACTGAACACGAGAAGGTACCGCTCTGCAGACATTGGTTATGCACGCTAAAATTACCATTAATGGATTTCTTTTGCTGGCTGCATTTTGAACCTCCTAAGCCAATAAATACTCTGCCTTTGATTTAAAATCCGATCTTGAATTTGCCAGCACTTCTTCACGTCATTTGGGGCAAGGGATCGCAGCTATATGATGATCTTCAGGCTATGGCAGAATGCACTGATGGATAAGGTAAGAATCACACTAGTGCACATTTTATTAGTGTATAAGACATAACCATCTGAAATCTCCTGTCAGAATGTGTGCTGTGTTTTTGTCGGAGTGTGGATGATTTCATATGGCAGGCGACCAACGTCGCTTGGCCATCGGCCATAATAATTAGCATTTGGCTAGGTGCAGGTGGTGACTACAGTTGCATTTCAATCTTTAGCAAGCATGTCTGTTAGAATTGAACAATAATATAAAGCTACTGCAGCTTATATTGTTGCAACTAACATTTCAACAACTGCTACATTTGCTGAATTGTTTTCCTGTGCTGTAATTTTGAGTTAAAATATAAAATCTGCCAAATGCATACATTTAAAAAATAACTTTAAAGTGTTTAACAGTACTTTATTATTTTTAGATAAAAGATCTGTTCCAAACTCTAGTAAGCTGCATAGACAGCATTTTTAGGCATCACAAAATTGCATGTATTTTACATGAGTAAATGTTTGTAATGCATTTTTTGTTCTTGTTACTCTGTTAGCTAATAGCAATAGCTATTAAATCGGTCATCACCTCTGCTGCCTCACAGAAATGGTATTGAAGCAATTTTTAGCCTGGAAGTGTCCATACTGAGCTTCTACTTGAAGCACTGATATTATATTTCTCTTTTCCACAGACTCTGTCTCCTAAGGAGTTATGGCACATCGTTCACCAGTGTTACGGCACTGAGCTAGGGCTCACTAGTGAAGATGATGACTATGTCTCCCCTACTGCTGAACATATGAACGGCCTGCTGTGAGTCCACACTGAGAGGAATCTGTTCATGAAATTTTATTTATGAAATTTACCTGATAAACACAAGGACAGACAGAAGGTCACAGTGTACCAGTATCTTTATTTTAATTTTTGGTTTTAGTTCTATCTATCTATCTGTCTCTGTCTAACTATTAGAGCTGCACGATTAATCATTAAAAGATTGCGAGCTCGTTTCAAACACCCACGCAATCTTATTCCTAAATAACAATGATTCTACGTCTATTACGCCTGTTTCACATCGCAAGCGTCAGTGGAGATTAAACATAGTGTATTTTGTCACTGCCCATGTAAATAAATGAGAGGGTCGGCCGTCACGCTTCATTCATTGATATGGGCAGTGACAAAACACGTGCTGCTCACGCTCCGTTGATGCTTGTGATGTGAAATAGTTGAAACCAAAGACTTCAGGGACTTTGGTTAACCTTTGAAAGTACGATCATCACAATGCAACATTCAAATCTGCGTTCACGCAGCCGCTGATCCGGAGAGAGCAGCTGCCATGTAAATGAAGCAGCTTCAAAAACAGTCTTTTCAACCACACATTATCGTTATTTATGTATTACAAACATTTAAAAAACGGGATAAAAGTGTACTGGGATAAAAGTTTATAGTTTGGGTATAAACACTGATGTCTACAGTAGTGATAAAAGAGTAAATCATCTTTTGAAAGTATTTTGACACTTGTATGTATTGTATCTCTTATCGTTATACGTCAGGAGGTGGCATGTTTGTCATTGAATCATTAATTTAAAAGATTTATTCACAAACGCTGATTTATCCAATAATGAAACAAGTCTTTATGAATGAGAAATTGACTCCATTCAAATTATTTCTTATTTTGTTTAAATTAATATATTTTTTAAATAGAACAAAGCAAACATTTTTTCAGAACTCTAGTTTGCATGTTATTTTGTTTAGTTTTCTATTTTTTCTTCAGAATCGTGGGAGGATCGCAATCTCCATTTTATAAAGAAAAAAATCATGAAAAAAAAATCATGAATCTCAATTTATCCAGAATTGTGCAGCTCTACTATCTCTTTCTCTCTCTCTCTCTCTCTCTCTCTCTCTCTTTTTCTCTCTCTGTCTATAAAACATACAAAATACATACTCAGT
>RJVU01051648.1:598097-609084 GCA_003731715.1 Anabarilius grahami | reverse complement strand
ATTGCCAATAATCGGCTATTGGCCGATATGTCAATCAAAAGAGGGCAGGAAAATGCACTGAATTTGTGCTTTGTGTAAAGAAAATGCTAAGAAACCAGTTCAATGTTCAATATTAATAGTAATTATATGAGTTAATAACATTCAGAAAGTTAAGAAATATTAATTTAATCTAAAGAATTTAATGTGTGTTAATATTAATTTGAGTGTGTTTATGATACCAGTTATTCTGAAACAAGTTGAAGTTTTTATTTGAATTGCTTTCAAAATATAATAATTAAAAATATGACTAATTATTTATTATAATGAAATTATCATTAATTGAAAAGTAAAACAGTAATGTCAAATATTACAGCAATTTAATAATGATATAAAAGTTACAAAATAGCTGATTTCTATTTTAATATATTTTAAATTAATTTTTGTGATGCAAAGCTGAATTTTCACATGATCCTTCAGAAATCATTCTAATATGCTGATTTGGAATATGCTAATATACTACTGGAAACTAATATGTTGTTTTTTTTCATGTTTTTTTTTGACATTTCAAAAGAACAGCCTGTATTTGAAATAGGAATCTTTTGAAATGTTAACATTTACTTGCCCCAAATGGTCAAGACAGCAAACATTCAGAAAAAGAGATGTATAAAAAAACCATCAGATGCATTTTTTAAATGTATTTTATTTCATACGATCTTGTCTTGTCATAATTTATTTGGCAAGCAACATTTTCACTTCAACATGAAATGCATCCTGGAGTTGAGGCCGTTAAGTCGTTAAGTGCATATACTGTACAGACTCCCACAGGTGCAGACATTGTCAGATGATATTCTGTGACACATCTAAGTGTTAGTATGATACCATCTATGTTTTAGTAATCACAGCACTAAAAGAAGCTGTGGTGGTGGTGGTTTTGCTCGGTCAGGAATGATGAGATGGATCCAGCGTTACGCGTTTATGGCGGTGTTCATAAAAGTGTACTTAAAGTCATGCAGTAGAAATCTACCAATTTAACCACCACCGAATGAAAGATATAAAAGTAAGAAAACCAGAGCTAGGAAGTCTCAAGAATGTTCATTCATGCATAAAAGGCAGCGAGACTTTGGCAGTGTTGTGCTGCCCCCTGTAGTCACTACCAAAAACTGGCTACTAAGAGGGAGAGGAAAGACTGGAAGGTTTTTTTTACCGCACTTGTGAATTAATACAATTGATTCCTGCTTTATCATTCAGTTTTCCTTTGAAACCGTCATGCATTAACAGCCAGAGACTTGCGCGTCTGTCCTTTAATCTTTGAGTCATTCTCAATCGATTTCATGCAGCCCTTGATTATCTTGTCAGCAAAGACAAAGCGAAAAGGGGATGGGATGATCAGGTCAACAGAAATGATTTATAGCACAGACAGATAATCTACGGCACATTCTTAATATATTTATCACGTTAGTTTCGGTAGCTGAACTCGGCTATGAAATCTTAGACAACAATGTACTTTCTTCATGTCTATGATTATACCATGTATGTGACATTCATTTGCCTTGCTTTTGTTTCTTTTAAGAGAACGACTTAAATAGCTTTATATGCTACTGGCAATGTCTTCTTTTCACCCAGAACAGATATTTTGTGCTTTATAATGCTGAATATCTTTACTGTTTCATACCAAGACAGTAAAGACTAAATATAGAGAGCTGGTTGTGGTGTTTTGTAAATGAAAAGAACAATTTAAAGGTACACTATGTAACTTTTTTGTTCAAAATTAACATTTAAAAAAAGTCAAGTAATCAATCCTTCCAAAACATGTTTTTGTCTTACCCTGATTCACTATGCTGAGCCTATTATAAGTGTTTGTATTTTAGACCTGACGGGATAATTTTCGCGGGAAATTGTGACTTATCCTGCCTCCACGTGCTCTCGGAATTATTGTAAATACAAGTTTCCTAGGTGAAAATTGTAGTTGATAGTTTAGTTTGTCTCACTTCCCATTACATTACATGGAGAGGGCGGGGTTTATGACCTACTGCATCCACTTTGGCTTCACTTTTCATGACTCGTGTAGCACGCTTGGACCCCGCCACTAAACCAACCCTTAATGATGCTATAATCTCCACCCCAACACTAGTCTGAGGGTACGTTTACATGACGATGTACTAAAAAAGGAAAACTTTTTTCTTTGTACAGATGACAACATTATCAAAACTATCCCCGTTCACACGGATCGGAGAAAATGACTAAAAACGCTGTATTACGCATGCCAGACAAGTAGTTGGCGATGTCAATTTGTAAAGAAAGATTACGCGCCTGCGCATATTCGCATTCTTATACAGAGTACTCGCGCCAGACGCGCATGCCTATCCACCTTATTTTTATAGTTTGCTGCACTTCGATATTCTTCTCATTACTTCCCTATAGCGGCTAATAAAAAGGACGTCTCGCACATTCACAGAAAACACTTTAAAGGTACAATGTGTAAAATTTTGGGAGGATCTATTGACAGAAATGCAATATAATATACATAACTATGTTTTCAGTGGTGTATAAAGGTCTTACATAATGAAATTTTCTGTTTTTATTACCATAGAATGAGCCATTTATATCTACTACACCGCGGGTCCCCTTACATGTTAAGTCGCCATTTTGCACCGCATGTTTCTACAGCAGCCCTAAACGGACAAACTGCTCTACAGAGCACGTTTCGTCACAATGTTGTTCTTCTTCTAAATAGTTCGTGTTTTTAGAGGCAGCTTGCATCGTCACTACGTTGAATACGCACGAACAACAAGTAGTAGTAGTAGTTGTCTGATTTTTTTTTTTAGAAGCAGAGTCCGTTCTTTGTTAGAAGAAAGAAGAAACCTCATTGCTTGACTGGATAACGTACTCTCTGCTGTCTCAGACGACATCTTTGACTTGTGTCGACCAGATGGCCACCGTAGCTTCTCTATTTTGCTTCAAAAGGGAGGGGTGAGCGCCGTTGATTGCAGTTTGCAACCTCACCGCTAGATGGCGCTAATAATTACACACTGCACCTTAATTCCAGGTTGAAAAATAAGTGGATAGACTAAACACATAATACACACAGTATTCACAGATTCGCATTTTAGCAGTTTACACAGAGATGACAACGGTTGGTATCATTTTCAAAAACTCGTTTTCAAAAGTTTGCGATTTCAGGCCACCAAAACGCTGTTGTCATGTAAATGAATGGCCAAAATGCATAAAATGTTTCAGTTTTTAGTTGAAAACGTTGTCATGTAGACAGCCCCTGAGACTGCTGGCCTGGCGCTGCTGTCCCCTGCTGTGACGTATGACTCTGCAGTTCTGCATTTGTTGGTTATTATTGCTTGTATTGTATTATTGCACACTATGTATGGTGTGGGAGTGGCATAGGTTATTACTAAACAGGTGAAGGTATTTTATTAAACTGTAGCTCGTTCACTGTAAAGCAATATCTATTGTGAAGGGTCATATTAATCTGTACACTCACTCAGAGCCTAAGCACAACCAAAACAATGTTCTTCAGCAAAATGCATGCAGTTTTTTGTTTTTTTTTAAACCGCTAGAGCAGCAAAAGTTCCATAGTGTACCTCTAAGTGAACTATTGTTTTAGAAATAAAGTTTTAAAAAGTAATGGCTAGCTTACCTGTGATTAGTTAAGTTAGTTCTGGTTCAAGTCCCCTGTATGTGAGAAGGACTGTATTCAGATAGGAAGCTCTTGTTGTAAATGTGCGTTATTTTTATGTTGGCATTAGCTATGCAATGCTAATCACAGTCCCTAGCTGCCAAACATGAGATTTCTCCTTCTATATATATTAGGGGTGAAACGGTATACGCAAAAATGACGGTTTGATATGTACCTCGGTTTTGAAGTCACAGTTTGGTGTGGTTTTTTTTTGCTTTACTGAACAAACTATGTTTTTCCCTTTAAATATAGAAGTCTGTCAATACTGCTCCAAAACACTGTTCCTGCTGCGATTCAATGTATTGTTGGGAAGAGATTTGAAGTGCTTCCAATTTTGGATGCAAAATGTATATTTTAGTCAGAATTCTTGCAGTCTCATTCTAATGCGCACAGGTGTTGTGCCTAATTTCGACTCCCTGCCAAATTATTATCCCTCGTTGAAGCCGCTACTTGATTGCCTAATCATAACCTCACCCCAAAACCTAATCCTAAACCTACCTATTTTGGGGATTTAGGGGGGGGGGTATCTGGCGTGGGTCAGAAGTCGGGACAACACCGGCGCTCGTTCAATTAAGTCTGTGGAGATAAATTGAGACTCGCTGAGAAATTGAAATACTGGAGTTAGAATACAACTGTGAAATACAAGTTTCCCATCCAAAGAGGGAAACTCCGTTTCAAATTAAATTTAGCATACAGAAAATTTTTGCAGTGGTTAAAACAACGCTGCATTTGTTCGCTAAACATGCGTGCGAACCGAAAGAATATGTTCAACGTTACACCCCTAATATATGTTAGTAAGTTTTCTATTTTTCCTATTTATATATTACATATGTATTTGTGATCTTTAAAATACTTATAGATATATAGATATGTTTTCACATATATAATTCGATTTGATTATGTTTTTATATATATGTTTTCGCTCTGGCTCAGTAAATATACTAGTGACCAGTAGACTTTTTACACTATATTTCTGATGTCCTCTGGCTCATTTAGATATTAGCAAAAAAGGTGTTAAAAGCTAAAACACGTATGTACAAGTCATGTTCAGTACAATTTGTTATGTTCAGAGTTACAGAATCATGCTTGAACCAATAAATGCTCCATTCATTGTTAACCTCAAATTGTTGTCTAGGGCGAAAACACTTCATTTTTTTTGTAATGTGTGATTGCATTTCCCTGATGGTTTAGAATGGCGTTTCTGTCACAGTCATTGTGAAAACAGCGGCCCTGTGGTTATGGCAGTGATGGTGCCATACGGTGAGGGTGACGGAGGAGGCCGTTGGTGATGTCATAATGGATATAGCTTCAAGCTTTTGGCTTGAGACTTTTTTTGGACCTGAAATGAAACAAAAGGCAGATGGTTAAACAGACATGAAATAGAGGAAGTCCAGATGTGACCATAAGAGTTAAATTTAACAATCCCACCTGTGTTATTCTGCCACCGCTACACCTGCACAATTATCTTTGCTCTCCGAGGTTATAGCTAAATATTCCGCCCTAAGAGAATGGGAAGGAGGGAAAGAAAGGCAGAAGGGACAGAAAAGGTAATGAAGAAAAGAACAGCAACAAGAACTTGTTTTGAGAACATCAGCTTGCAGAAAAATATATATCGGTTTGGGATTGTGGGAAATATAGATTCGAAGGAAGAAAAGCAGTGGAAACTAATAAAAGACAGGCGGAAATATAATTTTTTTTTCTAGTCTTCAGTGTCTTATCCTTCAGATATTGTATTATTTCTCTAGAGAGACTCTCGAAAGTTCAAAAGAACAGCATTTATTTGAAATATTATATAATTATATACTAGGGGTTATATTAAAAATATCCTGGCTTTTCTAAGCTTTATAGTGGGAGTGAATGGGGCTCGGGATTTTAAAGCCCCAAAAAGTGCATCCATCCATAATTAAAGTAATCCATACGGCTCCAGTGGGTTAATAAAGGTCTTCTGAATGGAAGCGTGGGTTTTTGTAATAAACATATCCATATTTAAAACTTTATAAACTGGATGTGCTTTTTGGGCTTCAAAATCTCTGGTACCATTCACTCCCATTATAAAGTATTTTATTAAAAAAAAGTTTTTTTTTTTTTTTTTTTTAAAACTCGGATTGTGTTTGGCTGAAAGAAGATAGTCATATACACCATTATGGGATAATTTTCGTCTCTGGGTGAACTATCCCTCTAAATGACCTCAAACTTTTCAAAGGTAATGCATCACAGTTTTCAACATTGATTATAATGTTATTGAAAATATTTCACAATATTACTGTTTTTATTGGATTTTTGATCAAATAAGCAACTCACTCGCTCTCTCTCAGCGCTTCCTCTCCCGCTGCTGCGATCTTCCTGTAACAGTAGACCATCTCTACCACCAGCCATAACTGCAGCCCGATGATTGACACATACATCATAATCTCAGATAAGATGGACGCCATACCTCGTGTAGCTAGGGGTAAGTGAGATGAAAATTCAATTCAAATATTTGGTTCTTTCATAACTTTTTTACTACTATGAATTACTACTCTTAAAATTATGATCAAACATTGATAGAAGGAAGTTTAAAGTACATATTTGTGCAGGTTTCAGCAGTCAGAGTCAGTGTTATGTAAGATAGACACATCAGCAGTGACATCAGTGCTGATGTAGGCCTGACTCAGACTCTGACAGGAAGTAAAGACACGTCTGATTGAATTATCAGCATAATGTCAGCATAAGTGACATGAAATGTTCTCAGCAGGAGAGTCAAACCGAAAATGTAGCCCCTCAGAAGTTGATTTTAAGTGTGGCTTCCAACAAAAAAATTACAATTTGATAATTTGGCCATTCATTTTGCATTGTATTAAAGGGGGGAAAGTGTTTGTTAAAAATACTCTACACTTTCTTTTCCCTCATAAACTATAAAAGGAGATTTTGCCTTGTGATCACTGGCTGCCAAAATGTTTAATATTGTACATTAGTTTGGGATTTTAACCCTATAGAAGCCTGTTTTTACCTCAGAGTCAAAAATATAACAGGTACTCGGGGGATGAAGCTTACAGTAGGAAATAAAGTCCTAATTGTGAGATATAACATTATTACATACAGAGAAATCAAAGACACAACAACCGTTTTATTTTTATTTGTGGAAATAGGCTTCCATAGATCCTGGTTTCCTTACACTACCATTGTTATTTTAGTATTATTTATATACGGTTATAGTAATTAATATAAGTATTTTAATTAAAAAATTAGCTTTTACTTTTGTTTTCAGTTTTCATTTTAATTTTGCTGTCTATTATAAATATATTATTCTTTTTTTCCCAGTTTTAGTTTTGTCATTTTTATTAGTTTTTTAAATATTATTCTTTTTTTCCCAGTTTTAGTAGTTTTAGTACTTAAACATATTTTATTTACATTAGTTGCCAAAGCTAATTTTCCCTTGTTTTTCATCTAATATTTGTATTTTATATTATTTCAGCTTTATTTTAATTAACAAACATTATATATAATAGTTTTAGTTTACAAAAACAACACTGTTGACAATTTGTTGACAACAAATGGAACATTATCAGCATCTTTAGTTATTTGCAATTCACTTTTTGATTATTGTTTTCCAACAATTATAGGTAGTTTGGTTGCAGGTTCTTTTCACTTGCCAAGGCTGGTAAAAAAATAAATAATAAATTCCTCACATAACACACTAGGATTATTGGAGCAGTTAAAGTACTGATTTCAGAAAAACCTAAAAGAAAATGTTTAATGTTCCTACATCAATCCACAAAATAAATACTGTAAATTTTGAAGAAGAAAAAAATCAAATAATTCAAATAAAATTATGCATTAGATACTTTAAAATCCTTGCTTTCAAAACACTAAGCATTTAGTGAGTCAAGGACACAGATGATAAAAAGCCCTGATGCTGCTGCTATGAAAACACTTTGCTTTCAGGGCCATGTAAAGGCAATGACAGTGTCCTTGCTTTTGACATTACAAAGGCATTTCTATTCCGTGTTGACTCATCTGTCTTTATGAACACAACCTTGTGCTTCTTGGCTGTATTGCAGAGGATTTTGTGTGTGTTCTGTCCGGCTCTTACTCTGATTTATATCTGCCTAATTAATTTCAAAACCTGTTTGCATTTGTTTCTTTTCATAAAAATGTCATTCTCTTTTGATGGACATACCATTGCCCAGTACGTTGAGGATGATAAACTTGGTAGCATTGGTGCGATACTCGTAATTGGGGAAGACGAGGGTGCGGTCGAAGAAGCATCGATAGGTGCCGGTGTCATTGAAGCTGACGTTGAGGATGTAAATTGAGCCGTCTTGCACATCATCAGTTTTTTTACTGCCGTTCCAGGCTAGGCGGTTAACGAAGCGGTCGTCCATTATATAGCCTTCCATATCTGCATAACTGTAGATCTATTGTAAGAAAAAAGAGTGAGACTGCTATGGCAAATAACCAGTGTGAAGGACACAATATTTGATTAAGTACCCAAACAACCATTTTGTGTCTATAAATAGCTGTTAAAAGAGACAAGGTCAGTGATTTGTCTGTATTTTTCTCTACACTGCCCCCTGTCTACAGAAGAGAACTATGAAGATAATGGTCATGGTTTGGTTTTGGTTCTCCAAAATTGTCAATGCAATGAGAAAAATCTGTTTTAAATCAGTTTCATAGGCTAGATTTTGGTAGAGTGAAATCTGCCACTAACCACAGTGATAACATAATTGCTGTTGGACACTAATAAGTATAATCGATTACATTTTTTACATTTATACTTTATTACATTTAAATATCTATGAAGTGGTTTTACAAATCCTTATCCTGTATGATTATCTGGAGAGGTCATGGAAATGTATTGGTCAAAAAGTGTGGAAACCCTTAAAAAATTGCAGGACATAGCATTTGCTTTGCTTTACTTTTAATATACCAATAATTTCACATTTTGATAGAATTATTGAAATATTAATAAAAATATTAATACATTTAGTAAATATTAACAGCCAAAAATTCTCTCATTCTCTCATTCTCTTTCATTATTACATAACAAATTCAATTCTAGTAATATTCTATGCTAAACTGTCTCTCACAAAGGATTATGGCATAACACTGAAAGAGGCTTGTGTGTAACGCCCAGGGCTTGACATAAACTTTTTTGCTCAACAGCCACTGTGGCTAGTGGTTTTCCAAAGTTAATGGCCACTCAGCATTTTCACTGGCCACAGTTTTGACATCGATACCATGGGGAAAACTTCCATATAGATATTTTTAATATTATCTCAGCAGCAGGTTTATTAGGGTGCTCTCACTTTAAAGGGTTAGTTCACCCAAAAATGAAAGTAATGTCATTTATTACTCACCCTCATGTCGTTCTACACCTGTAAGACCTTCATTCATCTTCAGAACACAAATTAAGATATTTTGGATGAAATCCGATGGTTTAGTGAGGCTCTATTGAGAGCAAAGCCATTCAAATGCTCAAGGTCAATAAAGGTACTAAAAACATATTTGAAACAGTTCATGTGAGTTCAGTGGTTCTATCTTAATATTATAAAGCGACAAGAATAGTTTTTGTGCGCCAAAACCCCCCCCAAAATAACGACTTTTCAACAATATCTAGTGATGGGCGATTTCAAAACACTGCTTCGGAGCTTTACTAATCGAATGCCCCATCTGAGCACCAAAGTCACATGATTTCAGCAGTTTAGCCGTTTGATAGGAGATCCAAATCACTAATTCGAAACAAAAGATTCATAAAGCTAAGAAGCATCATGAAGCAGTGTTTTGAAATCGGCCCATATAGATATTGTTGAAAAGTCTTTGAATGGCTTTGCTCTCTATAGAGGCCTCACTGAGCCATCGGATTTCATCAGCAATATCTTAATTTGTGTTCCAAAGATGAACGAAGGTCTTACAGGTGTAGAACGACATGAGGGTGAGTAATAAATTACATTATTTTCATTTTTGGGTGAACTAACCCTTTAAGACCTGACGCACGGATCCATTATACTGTTACACGTGTTTTCTTTCTCAACTGTTAATTTTCACTTAAAACATAACTGACTATGTTTATGTGAATATCCGCCAAGACCTCCATTTTGACATTATTTTTTGTTGTATTTGACTGTTTAAGTGCAATAAGCAGCGAAAAAGAACTCAATTTAGTACTAAGAGGTGGCTTTATGTGCATGCACTTTGGGTGTGAGTAAAATTATGCACAATCCCACGCCGTAATTCAAGCCCTGTAACACAAACAATGAGTGAGTGAGTGAGGGGAGGCGGGTTTGATCATGATCTATCTTGCAGAAAACGAGTATTGGAGGCTTTTCAGATATTTCAGTATCGATCGAAAAATCTATATTTTTGACAACACTACATTGCACTTAGTTTATTATTTCAGATGCCTTTTTAAAAGACTGCAACTGAATATAAATATTAAATATTTCAAATATATATATTTTTATATATAAAAAATTCAAGCCTTCAAGTACGAATGGCTGTGTTACAAGCCACTGCTGAAATCCGCCCGCATTCGACGGCTGTTAATGTCAAGCCCTGGTAACACCTATTTGTGGACACTGCAGTTTTTAGGAGGTTAGGTAGTAGAACTAGTTGTTCTAATGGCAAAGGACTTCTTCTGCACCCTCCTCATAAACCTACTGAAAGTAAAGTGTCCACTGATACTGCTCGAGAAGGTTCTTTGCTAGAAATGATGTGCAATAATTCACTTCTAGCCACGAAGATGGTAATAAATAATGCATGATCTTGGCCTTGCATGAAAAATGCAGAAGTCTCAAATCTGCTCAAATCTGGTTTAGATGTTTTATTTTTCCATGGAAATAATTAAGTTGCATTGATTATTGTGTGCATGTCAGAAGGCATGCAGCTGTACTAGAGCTTTTGTACATGTAAAAAGCATCTGCACATTAATTAAGGTAATGCATTGTACTGGGGGAGCAGCATCTGTGTCTCTCAATCACGTGAAGTCAAGCTGTAACGTCTGGTCTTTGGTCTCATACTCACGTGTGCAAAATCACTCTCGCCTTTGGCCCTGAACCACCAGTCCACTGTAGCAGAGGCCGGCACTTCCCCTCTCATCTTGCAAGAGATACAGCCCAATTTGAAGCCATGGCCCATCACTGCCTCCGTGTCGGAGTCCACCTCCACACACGCCCCATGGCAGAGCCAAGCTACAAGAAGAACAAGACATTCAGTGACCGAAACGTAGACACATCTTAAAATGCTCTAAGTCTTACTGATCCCCACTTTTTTTTTTGCTTTGAACTGACAGGCATTAGTACATCTAAATCTTCATTTTTTTAATCTTTTTTTTTTTTTTTT
>RJVU01051648.1:559048-598086 GCA_003731715.1 Anabarilius grahami | reverse complement strand
TTTTTTTTTTTTTTTTTGCATGCGTTCCCGTTTTTGGGAATTATGCATGCTGGCTTTTAGTTCAAGGCAGAGCATTTTCTTGCAAGCTTTATTTCCACTCATAAAAACTGTGCAGTTAAAATCGTCCTAATTAACTGTGCATCTCAGAGCATAGTATTTACTTAAATGTTTTTTGTTTTTTTTTGTCTTCAAAAAACATTGAGGGGAAATAAATTGTTAGCGGTGAGCTGTGATCCTTTTTTTAGTCATTAATCTATTTTCATATATAGATGCAAGTCTCTATATATGCCTAGAAGACGCAAACACTTGTAGAAAGGAACACACCTGATATTCCAAGTATCTTTCTCTCACACTTCACCCTGCAGTTTCCACAGAGACATCTGCATCGCTCTCAACCAATGATCTTTTTGCAATTCTGACCTCTGGAGAAGTATTTATATATGTGCAATGAGATGAGGGACAGAAAACATTGCACACACATCAATCACAGCTACAGCTTTACATTATTAACTACAGTTGTCCTGCTATTTCTATTTGTTTTACGGGCATCTCTTTACTGTAATATTCAGTAAAACAACATTTACAATTTGCTTTTGATT
Source organism: Anabarilius grahami (assembly GCA_003731715.1). Lineage (NCBI taxonomy): Eukaryota > Metazoa > Chordata > Actinopteri > Cypriniformes > Xenocyprididae > Anabarilius > Anabarilius grahami. The sequence goes on along the minus strand of RJVU01051648.1, from coordinate 597,487 downwards.
GCTGAGAGAAAAGGAGGAAGGAGGAAAAAAAGTCAAAATTGGTGCCACAACAACTGGAAGACAAAAGAGGAAGAAAACGAGAAAGAGGGAGAAGTTAAACGTTTTCAGTGTTATATCCATCACATCACGAATTGTCATTGACAGATTATTGATTTATTGGCTTCTGATTGGCTGCGGAGAGGAAGAAGAAAGGTAGTTTGGGGAGGAAAAACAATTATCAATACAGAAATTCAGAGGAAAGGGGAGGAAGGGTATAAACACATCATGCTGACACATTCCTAAAACAAGTAAATTATTAAGCAAGCCAATAAATACCTTGGCTGATATTTAAATTCTATACTACATGCCTAAATAAAATCATTAAACAAATCATTTTAATAATGAGGCATCACAACATTGTAATGTACAGTATGTAAATGGATTTGTAAATTTTTGCTAAAGATTCCATTTAACAGTGTTATTATTGTTTTTAAAGGATTAGTTCACTTCAGAATTAAAATTTCCTGATAATTACTCACCCTCATGTCATCCAAGATGTTTGTATTTCTTTTTTCAGTCGAAAAGAAATTAAGGTTTTTGATAAAAACATACCAGGATTTTTCTACATATAGTGGACTTCAACAGGAACCAATGGGTTGAAGGTCCAAACTGCTTGTTTCAATGCAACTTCAAAGGGCTATACACGATCCCAGACGAGGAATAAGGGTCTAGTCTAGCTAAACGGTTGGACATTTTCTNNNTTTTGGACATTTTCTTAAAATATATATATATATATATATATATAACTTTTTAACCACAATGTTTTGCGATCACACATTACGTAATCACATTGGAAAGGTCACACGTGATGTAGGCGGAAGTACCGTGGTAGGGCGAAAAACTCCATCTCATTTTCTCCTCCAACTTTAAAATCGTCCGACATCGATGTTTTACCCTTTTTTGTAAAGGCCATTCGACTTAGTCTTTACCCGATTGCTTTGTAAACACTTGCTAGGTACTTCCGCCTACATCACGCGTGACCTTTCCAACATGATTACGTAATGCGTGGCTCATCACAGAGCAGTGCAAGATGAGCATTTGTGGTCAAAAAGTATATATTTTATTTATTTATTTATTTTTAGAAAATGACCGATCATTTCGCTAGATAAGACCCTTATTCCTCGGCTGGGATCGTGTAGAGCCTTTGAGGCTGTTTGGACCTTCAATCTGTTGAACCCTATTGAACTCCACTATATGGAGAAAAATTCTGGAATGTTTTCCTCAAAAACCTTAATTTCTTTTCGACTGAAGAAAGAAAGACAAACATCTTGGATGACATGGGGGTGAGTAAATGATCAGGAAATTTGAATTCTGAAGTGAACTAATCCTTTAACTATTAACTTTAATGTCATGATAAAATGTAAGTAGCATCAGATCTTTTCTTTTTGATGTAAATCTGAGTGTAACAGATAATAGAAAAAGAAAAAATGTCGGACAGGGACTTGGTTCTATGCATCGGTTGATTTGCACTCATCACAATAAGATTAATAACGCATTTACAATTTGAATTTTTATTTCATGCCGATATTTAGTGAGCAAAGCAAATTGGGGATTTTTAAAAAATTGAAATAAGCAGATACATCAAAGGACACTATAAAGGGTGGGAGGAAAGAAGACATTTCCCTCAGACCTGTCAAAAACTGCCGTCTAAACTTCTGTCAATGTCACTGCGGGGACAGGGTCATTACATAACCCCTTTTTACAGAGATTACATTATGCAATTTATTCCAGATTAGACTGCACAATGCCCGCTTAATCCCAGGATTGAATTAATGCATTAAAGAGTTAAACTAAGCGCATTTTACAATTGCTTCAGCATGCTTTTTTGGACGGAAAAGTGAGAGACCTACAATTTTGCATTGCATTCAAGGTAAACATTTGATCAGTTATACATTTCTTGGGAATTGAACCCATGAACTTGGTGTTGTTTGTAACATGTTCTACTGTTTGAGCTACAGGAACTGTGGGGTGCAATGAGAGATTCAAAGAAAGAGAAGAAAAAGCCTTTTGAGAGCTGATTCAGGCTTGCTACTTGAAAACAAGCAGCCGAGGACAACGTTTCCATGCCAGCCAGGGCCAGCTCAAACTGTATAGCAGTGACATATACACTCTGGCCTCTCGGGAAATGGCAAAGATCTGTGACAAACACTGAGCTCCAGGGTGGAAACTTTCCATAGAAACAAAAGCTCTTTGATACGTCCCCCAATATGTGACATGATGTTGGCCAGTATTCTAGTCACTGTGGTCTAACAATCGTCCTGTTGAACCCACATATTCTCATCTCCGTCCACTCCAGTCTTTAATCTCTAAAATTAATCTACAATGAATGATACTGTTGGTGACCCACTAGTTGAGGGTAAATGGCAAACGGCAGTGATATTTCCCTAGGCGACCAGATCTAAAGACAAAGCCTCTTCTTTTTAAGCTCTAAGACACTGGGTTTCTAACAATCAATTCTTGATGCTGGGATAACAGGTGGGCTGCAATTGCCATAAATATTAAACCAGCAAAAGACAGTCCTTCATACAGTATCTCCTTGTGCGCCCTTGCCCAGATTTAGCATCCACGTTCTCTCCATCCTCCCCCATCGTCTCATCCTCTTTCCGACACGCGCAAACGTGCACTCAAACACACCTTTCCTCACATGCACAACAGTTTTCCACAGTGCCAGACCTGTATGTGTAAGAAAACTGCATCACTGCTTTGCTGGATTCAGCTGAAAATCTGCTTAGATTACAAAGACCTTGCTCCTCATTGGTTTGCCTGGTTCTAGGCCTCCATTATCAACCTCTGTTAAATGATTAATAGCCATCTTTCTTCTCCCCCCAGCCTTTCTATGCTGTACAACTAGGTCTAATCAGCAAAATAGCCTTCCTGTCTGCTGAAGCTCTGCGGTGCTGTCTTGAGAGTTGGCCAGTAGATCCATTATAGATTGCATGATCAGCAAGACATACTTGTTAAATCAAATTAAAAATACATTTGGCTTTTTTTATCATATATTTTTGTCACAGTAGTGTTATATATAAATATATATATATACACAATTTCTTCACTGTAATCTTTAATTGCCTTAAAATCACTATTTATCATTATAATAATAATAATAATAAACTTTATTTTATATAGCACCTTTAAAAGGATATTCTCAAAGCGCTTTACACATAGTACAAAGTTAAAAAAACAGTCAATACAAAATGAGAAATAAAAATACAGATTACATATAAGCCAGTCTAAAGAAATAAGTTTTAAGAGAAACTTTAAAAACACTAAGATAATTTGCATGTCTAATATCACAGGGGAGAGAGTTCCAGAGTTTTGGAGCAAAGGAAGAGAAAGCCCTGTCACCCATAGAGCGCATGCGAGTAGTGGGAACGGTCAGGAGGCCTAACTCCGAAGAACGGAGCTCACGCCTGGGAGTGTAAACTGTTAAAAGCTCAGATAAACAGTGTGGGGCTAAGCCATGTAAGGCCTTATAAGTCAACATGAGAATTTTAAAATCTATACGAAACCTGACGGGAAGCCAATGTAGGGACTCCAAGATAGGAGTGATATGCTCTCGAGTTCTTGTCCTTGTTAGGATTCTGGCAGCTGAATTTTGAACATATTGGAGTTTATTGAGGGTATTTTTCGATACTCCAGCGAGCAGTGCATTGCAATAATCAATGCGCGAAAAAACAAACGTATTGATCAGTTTTTCTGCAACATTTAAAGAAAGCATAGGACGAAGCCTTGCGATGTTTCGGAGATGAAAAAATGATGTTTTAACGGGAATTCTGTACATGTGGATCAAATGTAAGACGAGAATCAAATATCCTCCCCCATCGTCATATATTATTGCTCATACTTAGAGTTAGGGGGTTTGTTCATCAGAATGCACCGAAATTACAATTAAAACACTGGTTGATATAATTATTTTCATAAATAATAAATTACCTATGTTATAATTCTATAATATGTTGTCTAAATATAAAATGCAAAAAAAAAAAATCTTTTCAAAATATGCAAAATAAAATATGTATATCTTTTTGCATATTTTTATATATTTGTTCGAAGTAAAAGGGGTTTATTCATAAAGATGCATTAAAATTTGAGTCGATATAAGCTGATAATTATTTTCATAAATAATAAATTAATAAACAATAAATTACCCATATTCAAATTTTACACCATTTTGTCTAAAATATATATTTACAAATGACCTGTGTTATAATTCTATAATTTTTTGTCTAAATAGAAAATATATATGTATGATATATTGCCCATATTAAAATTCTACACTGTTTTGTAAAAAAAAAAAATAATATATAACTAAATAACTAAAAGCAATAATTTTACATTTTTTACTAATTAAGTGTCACAACATTTTAATGTACAGTAGTTTAATTACTTTAAGTGAGTGTTAGATGATGACAAAAGTAATCTAAATGTAACAATAGATGCAAACCAACAATTCCAACACAGGCAAATATGGCATCAATTATTATAAGCTTTGCAGATCTCACTTGCTCTGTGTACATATTTCAATCAAGACAATTTTCTGCCAGGGTTTCTTTGCTGCATCCACCTCCCACTGCTTTACTCCACATTTCCTACAGAACAACAGAACACTCATGGCCAGCTAATCATCAGTGTTCACTAACATGCAACAAACATACATTAACAACCACAGCATCGTCCAGCACTAAGCCAGACCGTCTCTGAACTTACACTAATGGCACTCCTGGAGTATTGTGTTTAGGGCAGGATATGATACAGCTGTTAAACAGCCAGTGAAACTGTTAACTTTTTTTGATGGCTGGTAAATGGACATCATCTTTGTGTGAGTGCATGGGCACTTTACCAGCTCTAAAAATGTGATACATGACCGTTCATAAGTTTGGAGCCTGTACGATTTTTTTAACACACCAAAGCTGCATTTATTTGATCATAATTACAGTAAAACAGTAATATTGAGAAATATTGTAATATAATTTAAAATAACNCACTGCTTTACTCCACATTTCCTACAGAACAACAGAACACTCATGGCCAGCTAATCATCAGTGTTCACTAACATGCAACAAACATACATTAACAACCACAGCATTGTCCAGCACTAAGCCAGACCGTCTCTGAACTTACACTAATGGCACTCCTGGAGTATTGTGTTTAGGGCAGGATATGATACAGCTGTTAAACAGCCAGTGAAACTGTTATCACAGTAGGTGTCTACTGAGATCGGTGGAGACTCGCACAGTGTGAGCAGCACACGGAGACTGTGATAATGTCAGGTCCTGATTTACATTAGTCTTCATTTAAACAATCTGGATGCTGTAGCACAGTTCAGCACTAAATAATGTAATCCACAGCAACATAAGATATCCACTGTGAGACAGCACTACTTGTCTTTGTCGATAATAGCAATGCTCTCTAGGACTTTTTTTGATGGCTGGTAAATGGACATCATCTTTGTGTGAGTGCATAGGCACTTTACCAGCTCTAAAAATGTGACCGTTCATAAGTTTGGAGCCTGTACGATTTTTTTAACACACCAAAGCTGCATTTATTTGATCATAATTACAGCAAAACAGTAATATTGAGAAATATTGTAATATAATTTAAAATAACTTTTCTATTTGAATACATTTTCAAATGTAAGTTCAAAAGAACAATATTTGTAATAAAAATTGGTTTGTAACATTATAAATGTCTTTACTTTCACTTTTGATCAATTTGATGCATCTTTTTTGAATGAAAGGATTAATTTCTTACAAAAACAACAACAAAAAACATACTGACTCCAAACTTTATAAAGAGATATAGCCATCCTTATGAGGAACAGACTCAGATTCACGTTGTATTTATTAATGATCTTCTCTGTCTGATGTGCGTTCAAGTCCTCTTGGGAAGTTTGTGCTTACGAGTTGGAAAGTCATGTTTACGACTTCAGGTGTTAAGTCACTTTCGTTATAGCAAAATGGCAGTGTACCTTATCTTAATTGACTACACAAAAATATAGCAAGGTTTTTTAACTCTACTTCTAGGAAATAAAGAAGAAAGAATGTGCATTATTTGTGTTTTGCTTTTTTATGTTTTTAATTAATTTAGGCCACTGTAAACTTTATCGTTACATATTATATTGTTATATTACAATGCTACCATATTTTGTGCATGCAGGCAATTAGCTTATTTGGTTGTCAATAAAAAAGCCTGAAAAAGACATTGCTAAATAAGTACAAGTATTGTGGTTTTCCGCCATGTTTCTCACTGACACTCCCCCAACTCGTAAAGATCGAGGCTCAAAGAAAATCTCGAGATTCCCACTGGTATTTATGACTTTGTGGTGCCGTTCACGTGCGTTTAACTCGTAAACATGATCTTTCCAACATGACTTGAACGCACCATTAGCTCTAAAATCTCAACATCCATTCTGCATATTCAGCTGTCTATACAACTACTATTGCCTTTTATTGTGCTTTTTTGTCCTTTTTGGAGCTTGACAGACATGGTCCTATAAAATGACCTTACAAAAATTCTTTGTTCCACGGTAAAAAAATAACAGCAAATGAGTTTGGAATATCAACTGATGGATTGTTCATTTAATGCTCAGCAATGGGAAGGTCATGATAAGCCATTATCATTGTGCCCTTGAAAAAGGCATTTAACCTCAGGTTGCTCCAGGGGGAATGTCGCTGTAATATGCGATTATATGGTGACGTTGCCATTAAATTCTAGAAATAATTTACACCGACCGGCCCTGATCGTGTGACAATTCTGTTCAATCAGATACTGTAGTTTGGACATTCTGAGACTATATAATATATAAGATAGGCAAACACAGGGGACTCTCTTTCTGTCTCACGCTTTCATTCTCACACATGGTTTATCTTTCTGTCCATCTGCCTATGCTCACTCCTTCGTTTCATCTTCTCTGAATAAAATTGGTTCCTTAAATTTATTTTTCCTTGGTGATCCTGTGAGATGACTTTCTGTACCAAAAAGGTTTTACACAAGTACAGTTGTGTAACAGTTCTCCTTTTGAGCTTCTGCTCCAACAATTTTACTCCTTCCCTAGGGTGTGATAACATCAAGTATTAAGGAATAAAAATGAAGTAATATTACATTTGTTGATAGATAGATAGATAGATAGATAGATAGATAGATAGATAGATAGATAGATAGATAGATAGATAGATAGATAGATAGGAAAGATAAGAAAGATAAGATAAGATAATTAGCATACAAAATAATAAAGACTTCCATTGGTTCGACATAGGAAAACAGGTTTAACATGTAAGCAGCTGATAACTGGTGGATTTACATAACCTGCTACAAGAACAGGAAATACAGATATCCTCATAATGGGTGTCCCGGCACAAGACAAGAAGAGAGATACAAATCCCTACTGCGTAAACTAGGACATCTATCACTGCTTTGTAACTGGCAACACCTGTTCCCCAGAGAGCGATTTATTTCCATCACTGCCCTTCTTACAGTCAAAGTCGAACGATATTCAGGCTATGAACGAGTGCTGACAGCCACATATTTTGAACACCCACCACAAAACCAAGTATTCACAAATCGCAACACAAAACAAAGCATTCACGACCGATTGGAAGATAATGACAGCTTGTGACAGAAGCAACCAAGCTTGGGCAAGAGCTATATTTCTGTCTGGACCACCCCGATCACCCATGGCTCCATTTTAGCATCAACACACGCTCTATAAACTGTGACAGCTGGTTTGTTTTTTTACTCAAAAATCTGGGAAACCCGAAAACCCATAAACACACCCGCTGTGAGCTAAGACTGAATAAACAAAAAGCAAAAACATACTACTACTGGACAGGTGCTAAAATGCCCTGATTGGGTCAGCAGGCATTTGAAATCAAAGTGTTATGAAAACAATCACTTCAGTTGCATTTTTTTTTTATATATATATATAACATCTAATAATTCATTACAAATGGCTCAAGAATACATGAGCTACTTCTTGTGATAATGATAGTGATTTTTATATATATTATATTATTTATATTATATATAATTTAATATATAATGTATTTACTGTGTATAATATATATATATATATATATATACAGTCAAACCAAAGATTATTCAGACATTTTTGATATATTTTTACTAGTGGGTGCAGGACACTATAGTTCATTTATGTAAGTGAGGATAGCAAAATAAACTGTGACATATTATACCCAAAAATTCTTCATACAGTGGACTACCAGTAAAATTTATAAAAAATTGGAACCAAAAATTATTCAGACACTTTGACCTGACCATGTTTTGCTTAAGTGTTATCTGACATAATTAAGATTATTTTTTTCTGACAGTTTAACTCTCAGATCTTGTCATATTTTATTACCATTTTTTCAAACAATAATGAATAAACTGTAATAATGAATTAATTGTTCAAGGTGTCTGAATATATATATATATATATATACTATATATATAAAATCTATAAATAATAATATTAATCTGATGTAAATTGACATTATCTTTGTTATAGTGTTGTGTGTTTATCTATTTAAAATACTTTAAAATCACAATGCATGACAGCAGTAGATACAATTTAGCTTTAAAGCGTATTCCTGCTATACAGCTACCTGCAGTTTTATCATGGCCTGACCGACACAGACAGACAGAGATAAAGGTTGTGAGGCATGAAATGTGTCTCAATTGTTTCATGGTGCGCTTAAGACACTCACCGTGTGTTAAACACAACAGCACAGGGACCCACAGAAGCCGCACTGCAGACATCTTCACAGATGATAGCCGTTGCTTTCAGAGTCGTGTCTCTGTCTTTCACACACACACAAACACAGACACAAAACACAGGCTCGAACTGAAGAGCGGGAGGTCTCGGCAAGTAGTCCACAGTGAGACAGGAGCTCTGCGAAGAAAAAACGTCCCCTGGATCTGTGAACAGATGAGCTTGACAGTGTGGAAAACAGTTCAGGCAAGAAGATGACAGTGGGCTTCCTTTTTAATTCAGACCCTGATGATGTTTTCCACCCGTCCTTCCTGTCGGGTGGGAGATGAGTGTTTTGATGAGGAGCAAGGGAGTCCGGTGAGGGAGTATGAGAGATGTGACGCCCTCTGTGCAGGAGATCGATCCAACAAGTCCAGAGTATTCAGTTACTCCATGAAAGAAAAAAGAGCCGAGAGGCCAGACTCAAGTTTCAGTCAGTAGCTGTTCTTCTTGACCTATTTATGTTAGCCAGTACTTACTTAATAATGATATTAATACACTTTTTCTAGTGATAAAATACTCTGATCAATATCTAATCTGATTTCTAAAATATATAGTGAGATATTCACTAAACGACAAAGTTTTCTTGACAGTGGAAGACTTGGAGCTGAGGTTTGTGATCTAGTTTTGAATGAGAAATGTATGCAGATGAAGTGACATTAACTAAGGATTTTGTGCTATTTTAAACATCGGTTGACTGATTTAACCTGAGAAAAATACATTTGAAGTGATCCAATCTTTGCCACAGTGAGTTTAAAATGGAAAATGAATCTCCTTAATGATTATGTGTCTTTGGCTTCATGCAGACATACATTCAGACATTCACTTCTACACTCAATGATATTTATTGCTTATGTATTTAGTGAATTATTGCTTCTGTTAATGTGTGAACGTAAGGATATATCAACTTCAACTTTAAGTTATAGACTTTTAGCCAAATATGAAGAGAAATGACCTGCTAAATGTATGAAATGAGGCAATTTACATTGATTTGTACATAAAATATCAAAAGCAAATTTAGCAGGCTGCCTATTTAATGTTTGTGTCTTTCTCTCATTTAAATAAATGCATATGAAGTTGCTAACACATGCAGTAAATGTCTACTATGACCGGATGTAGTTATGCTCATGCCATCTGTTATTTCTCCAAAGCGTCTGTATTTCCATCAAGCATATGTCTAGCGCGTAATGATCACAAAAAATATGCTAATAATACATAATTCATGCGTCTACATTATGTATGAATTAAAGATAATTTAAATTACATTCCCTATAGTCTTTTTAAAAAAATATTCAGTGAGCACGACGTTACCTAGGCTGATGCAAAAACCAACAACGTCGACGGTATTTCCCCTGTCAACAATAATAAACGTGACCTCGGGGTCCTTGGTTTGTGGTTTGAATATCTCTCAGCCTACAGTTTCCGTTTACCACACGTATTTAGTCACAACAACATTTCTTCCCTCACGTTTAGTCTTCATTCAGTTGGTTACGATCCCAAAACAACGGCTTCTCAGTGGATGAAGTCGCTTCGCTCGCGCGGTTAAATCAATCTGTCGGTCACGTCACGTTTATTTCAGGTTCACGGAAATTAACCAGATTGTGCTTCAGTTCCCGCATAAATGTTAGGCACTGAAATTATGATACACACAAAAGAATCCGTTTGGACCGGAGCACCACACGTTAAGCCAAAACGTGGTGCGTTCATTGACTATATGCTGTATAGGGAGGGAAGGATGCTGCGTTTGGGATAGGCGAGGAGGGACTGGGAGGGAGCAGGGATGGGGGGAGGGATATGCAGTCTGATGCATTGCAGTAGTGGGATGGCTGGAAAGCATGATGTCTGGGGGGTTAACGCGATTTATCTCGAATATTCTTTAATGTAGAGTATATGACGCTCGGATTATTCGAGAACAGATAATTCTAGAGTCTAGAAATTTGGGAGCAATCTCATCACGTTAATACGAAGCAGAATCTCTGCCAAAATCAACCGGACACACATTTTACATCGTTATTAAAAATTATTTTGAATAGCTTTCAGGGGAAATGTGTCCATGTTGCTATTTAAAACAGGCCCATTAAAGGTGCTACAGAGGATGTTTTGTTTTATACATTTTTGCAATATTACTTGAAACTGTCTTTACTAACTGATAAAAGACTATTTATTAGGTGCACTGAAAGGAATAATATTAATATACATCATCTGTGCATGAGGTAGTGCCTTAAAAATATCAGCCAATCGTTTACGCGATCATCGCGTAAACGATTGGCCCTCTGGCTTGTCAATCACTGCCATGACGTTCCTTGTGAGAGACACACGGCTGCGCGCTCCAGTAACTTTCCACACTCCACAGGCGCCGCATGCAATGTTTTTGTCAGGAGACAGGAGTAACAACTGCAGATTAGGGCTGGGCGATAAAACGATAACGATATGTATCGCGATAGACACGTGATCGATATCAATAAAAAATGTGTTCGATAAAACATTCGATATTTTTTATTCTTCGCAAATTCGTATTGCAGAAGCAAATCTTAAACCGCTCCATCGAGTTCGGTAATCAACTGTCAGGTATGTTACCAAGCAACCAAAGACGCGCAAACTGCTTCTGAGGTAAACCTAAAATCAAAATGGAGAAACAACGACGCACTTTTAATTCCAATGCGGCAGAGACTCAAAGTTCCGTTGAAAAGGTAACGTTAATGTGACGAGCACGGCGGGCGAGAGCCCTGACAGAACGGCGCAAGACCGATGAAACGCGCAGCTGACGCTCATTATCACTCGCGCAGTTCTCTCACGGCTCTCGCGCGCGCTGCTCGTCACAGTTAAAGCCTGTTTTATTCAGCAAGTTTTCACCTTCGCTCACTCACGAAGATAAGGAAATATTTTATCATTAAAGCGCAGCACATCCTCTGGGTCCTTCAAAAGTCTCTCCACCATTAAACATCGCTCTTTGTCTTGGATAATTAATAAATGTAATGCCATTCTCGAAAAGGCTTTTGTACTGTGATTTTTACCATTGGATTTCAAATAGGTTTGAAGTTAGGACAACAGTGGGGTTGTCCTAAAGTTAAGACAGCTTTTAGGATTGTTTTGTCGAGTTAGGATGCTTCTGTAATACTCGTTTTCCATGGTTGTTGACATTTCTGTCTTAATAACTGAGGGGATTATGATCAGAGGAAGGTTGTTTAAAATAAAAATGTTTAAATGTAATATATTTTTCTCCTGGTCCTCATTTTAAAGGGTCATAAAAAATATCAATAATTATCGATATCGACCGATATGAAACACTGATATCGTGATACAGTTTTCAGCCATATCGCCCAGCCCTACTGCAGATTATGAGTTACCTGCGGTGAGTCCGACATAATGAATCCACACAGCGAATGCTGGTGGTAAACACTCGTGTTCCAATACTCTTGCACGAGTTTTGGGAGGCGTTCCCTCGAAATGAGCTGTGAAGAAGGGGGTTTGTTCTTAAGCATGCGCTCATTTAAAAAACTCACTAACAGTCTTTGGTTTCTCAGTTGACGAAAAGATCCTCTGTATCACCTTTAAGCTTTTGAAAAATAAGGACACAGGTGAAAAAATANAAACTGTCTTTACTAACTGATAAAAGACTATTTATTAGGTGCACTGAAAGGAATAATATTAATATACATCATCTGTGCATGAGGTAGTGCCTTAAAAACATCAGCCAATCGTTTACGCGATCATCACGTAAACGATTGGCCCTCTGGCTTGTCAATCACTGCCATGACGTTCCTTGTGAGAGACACGCGGCTGCGCGCTCCAGTAACTTTCCACACTCCACAGGCGCCGCATGCAATGTTTTTGTCAGGAGACAGGAGTAACAACTGCAGATTATGAGTTACCTGCGGTGAGTCCGACATAATGAATCCTGTAGCTCAGTGGTTAGAGCGTGGCACTAGCAATGCCAAGGTCATGGGTTCGATCCCAGGGATTGCACATACTCAGATACAAATGTATAGTATAATGCAATGTAAGTCGCTTTGGATAAAAGCGTCTGCCAAATGCATAAATGTAAATGTAAATGTAAATGAATCCACACAGCGAATGCCGGTGGTAAACACTCGTGTTCCAATACTCGTGCACGAGTTTTGGGAGGCGTTCCCTTGAAATGAGCTGTGAAGGAGGGGGGTTGTTCTTACGCATGCGCTCATTTCAAAAACTCACTAACAGTCTTTGGTTTCTCAGTCGACGAAAAGATCCTCTGTATCACCTTTAAGCTTTTGAAAAATAAGGACACAGGTGAAAAAATACTACAGTAAATACTATAGTGTTTTGGAACCATACTGTAGTAAATTGTAGTATGGTATGTCGGATTTATCTGGTTTAATTGTGATTTGGATTTGAAGTACTGGGGTAGGATTTAATAAGCCTATGGCTTCTACCTATCCCTTTTCGAACGGGTTGAGTATTATGTTGAAATTTGTGTTTATTATGTTATTATTTATCTTTTCAATATATATTTTGTTAATTTTGTTTTTATTATATATATTTTTTTCTTTTAAAAACTTGAGTTCGAAATAAAGACTACTACTATTCTGTATAAATTTACAACACTTTGTTAATGAATGTTACAGCATACTGAAGTATTAACTATAGTGAACTAATAAATACTGTAATATACAGTCTCAGAAGTGAGTACACCCCTCAAATTTTTGTAAATATTTTATTATATTATTTCATGTGACAACACTGAAGAAATGACACTTTGCTACAATGTAAAGTAGTACAGCTTGCATAACAGTGTAAATCTGCTGTCCCCTCAAAATAACTCAACACACAACCTTTAATGTCATACTGCTTCAGTATGTCACAGTACATGTTGGCATTCATGGTTCCCTCAATGAACTGTAGCTCCCCAGTGCCGGCAGCACTCATGCTGCCCCAGACCATGACACTCCCACTACTATGCTTGACTGTAGGAAAGACACACTTGTCTTTGTACTCCTAACCTGGTTTCCGCCACACACGCTTGACACCATCTGAACCAAATAAGTTTATCTTGGTCTCATCAGACCACGGGACATGGTTCCAGTAATCCATGTCCTTAGTCTGCTTGTCTTCAGGGCTTTCTTTCACCCCTTCAACCTCTGCAGCAATGCTGGCAGCACTCATACGTCTATTTCCCAAACACAACCTCTGGATATGACGCTGAGCACGTGCACTCAACTTCTTTGGTCGACCATGGCGAGGCCTGTTCTGAGTGGAACCTGTCCTGTTACACTGCAGTATGGTCTTGGCCACCGTGCTGCAGCTCAGTTTCAGGGTCTTGGCAATCTTCTTATAGCCTATGCCATCTTTGTGTAGAGCAGCAATTCTTTTTTTCAGATCCTCAGAGAGTTCTTTGCCATGAGGTGCCATGTTGAACTTCCAGTGACCAGTATGAGAGAGTGAGAGCGATAACACCAAATTTAACACACCTGCTCCCCATTCACACCTGAGACCTTGTAACACTAACGAATCACATGACACCGGGGAGAGAAAATGGCTAATTGGGCCCAATTTGGACATTTTCACTTAGGGGTATACTCACTTTTGTGGCCAGCGGTTTAGACATTAATGGCTGTGTGTTGAGTTATTTTGAGGGGACAGCAAGCTGTACACTCACTACTTTACAGTCTCATTTCTTCAGTGTTGTCACATGAAATGATAAAATAAAATATTTACAAAAATGTGAGGAGTGTATTCACTTCTGTGAGATACTGTACTTTAGTTTTTACTACACTAAACTGTAGTGTATTGTAGTATAATAGTTGTAGAAAACTTAGTACAGCATGGGGTAAAGTAATTTGTTTATATTACCATAGTTATGTTACCACAGAAACTATAGAATTCCCACAACAAATTAATTCAAGTACTTTACTATAATATGGTTCAAAAACACTATAGTTACTATAAATTACTATAGTATTTTTTCACCTGGAAAGCACTCTGGAATTATCATATTGATGCATTGCAGTAGTGGGATGGACTGCAATGCATTCATACAACATTGGCACTCTATTTCAAATCGTCTGAAGGGGATATTCTAAAACGCTAAGGCAAATCAGTACAGACCATTGGATCCGAGTCATGAATCATTTGAGATAAACGAATGATTCATTCGCGAATCGAACATCATGACTTGTCTTATGAACAATTAGCTATAAGAAGAGCATGTTTATGTTTCTGGAGTTTCAGTGACTGAAATTTTCATCTGTTCCTCACAAAGATATATTATCCTTTTCGTTTCGCCAGAATAAATTACAGGTTTGGAACGAGTTTGAGTAAATACACAGTAATTTTATTTTGACCTGAATTAAAGCTAGTTGTAATATCGGGGTTTCACCTCTAGGGGGAGACACACTTTCATTTAATGAGGTTAGGCACAATTACAGCGAAATTAAAGAATGGGAACTGTATCATACTCACGTGCAAAGTATGTACTTTAAATGAAACCTTTTTTTTTAATATAATTTTGTAAAATATATAGCCTATATATCTACATTGAATTGCTCTTCCTGGTTAATACTTTTAAGTTTGAGCTACAATTCTTTGTGTTAGGAAACCTCTTAATGTCTGCATTCTGCAAAACGCTTCGAAACGATTTTGTTCCGCTTTAAATTTATTTATTTATTTATTTGGCACAACATGGACGATTAATATGTTAAAAAATAAATTAATGTGCACTAGAATGCGTGCATTTCAGACCAGATAAAATCAGAAGGATAAATAGAATGTCACGTGTTTGAAGGCACGTGAGCTTCATTCTATTCTAGATTTTGACATCATAATGGACATTATACATTAGAGAGAATCCTGGTGAAAAGACCTTAATTTAGCATCTGACTGTTGTTATTGCTCATTCAAGCCAGTTTTGTTGTTGCTGTTGAAGAAATCTTCACTCCAGCATTTAAACATGTGGTACAGAGAAAGAAATACTCTCCAGAATCCGGCACTGCTATGCCTAGTAGGCAAACAGATTTTCTGCAGACCTTCTGAACCTTCTGTCTTGCCAGAGACTGGACAAAAGAAGACAGCTTCAGGTAAAAGGCTTCCAGGACATCAAGGTCCCAGACCTCCTATCTTTTTAATGGATGTGGTAGAAAGAAACGGCACAGACCCTTCATGTGAGTCTGACCTGAAAGCCAATCCTCACCCTTCCTTACCACCAACACCCAGTCTTGCAAGTCGACCAGTGAGGGTGGACAAGCAATCGTCTCTGTCTGAAAGCCCTGTTGCTGTGTCCATAAACATGCCTGTTCTGGAACCAACCCATGTTCCTGTGAAGCCTGTAGCTGGACAAAACAAGTCAGCTGGACATTGCTTTTTGCCAGAGTCTGAAGAAAAGACATCAGTTTCAGGTGTAAGACCTCCAGGGCATCGAGGAGCCTGGTCTCCTAAGCGTTTCATGGAAGTGTCAGTGAAAAACATCATATACCCTTCATGTGAGTCTGACCTGAATGCCAGCGCTGACCCTTACTTATCCCTTCTCGCTGATCTTGCGAGTCGACGAGCGAGAGTGGACAAACGTACGTCTCTGCACCAACACCCTGTTGCTGTGCTCACGAACATGCCTTTTTCTGTGAAGGTTTTAGCTGGACAGAAGTCTGTTTCAGATGAAAGACCTCCAGGACATCGAAGGCCCAGACTTTGTACAAATTTAATTGATGTTTTGGAGAGAAACATCGCAGAACCTTCATGCGAGTCTGATCTGCAAGACGTTGCTCACCTTTCCTTACCACGATTGCCCAGTCTCGCAAGTAGACCAGTGAAGGTGGACAAACGCATATCTCTGTGTGAACGTCCTGTTGCTGTGAACATGTCTGTTCTGGAAATAACCTGTGTTCCTGTGAAGCCTGTTGCTGACCCACAGAAAAGAGGCAGTGTTGTTGTGGCAAGGAATCTCATGTCTTTTCAGAGTCCATTTCACGATGAGGATGTCAAGATCAAGAGGACTCAGCCACCAAAAAGTATCCATCCTCTGATCAGAAGATTTGCCTTTGCAGACAAGAAGCCAGACTCTACTGCTTGTATCAGTTTTAAACCCCAGACCCTGTCTTTAAACTTATAAAGCATCCACACCCAAAGAAAACATGATGAAAAAGATATTAAAAAATGTGCATCTTAAATGTTCTTTGTTGATAAACAGGTGACAAGTGATGGTGTACATTAAAATGCTTAATCATTGTTTAAACAGCATTTCACAATTAATTGTATAGCACAAATTGAAGAAAAAGCTTACTTTAACAATCATATTTGCAATATGTCAGCCTATTGAAACGGACAACAGCCATTACAAACCTTGGTTAATGGAAATAACGTTCTGTATCCAAAGGCAGTAGATTCAATATTATTCCCACACAACTGGGGCATGAAAAGTGTGATTTATACACACAAATGAAACCAATAGATGAAAAGGCTTCATCTTTGCTCAGATGTTGTTTGTATAAATGACTAGTCCTATTGGAATCTTATGTCTGGTAACAATCCGTTTTTGTGGAACTGTTATATTTTTTCAGGATTCTCATTCTGATTAATGGAAAGTTAAAAAACAACAGCGTTTAATTGAAATCATTTGAAACATTCTAAATGTTTTACTGTCACTTTTAATCAACTTAATGCCTCCTTGCTGAATAAAAATATTATTTTTTTCAAAACAAACAAACAAAAAATCTTATAGGCCTATATGTGACCCTGGACCACAAAACCAGTCATAAGTCGCACAAGTATATTTGTAGCAATAGCCAACAATACATTGTATGGGTCAAAATTATAGATTTTTCTTTTATGCTAAAAATCATTTGGATATTAAGTAAAGATCATGTTCCATGAAGATATTTAGCAAATCTCCTACCGTAAATATATCAAAAATGTATTTTTGTGAGTGGATATGCATTGCCAGAGCTGGGTAGATTACTTATGAATTGTAATCAGTTACTGATTACAAATTACATGACAAGATTTGTAATCCGTAATATAATCTCTTAGATTACACATTTTTGGTAACGTAATCTGACTACTTTTGGATTACATTTAGATTACTTTTGTGCTAACCCTTATTTGATGTCACATATTGTAGGATAATCTTGTACTATTTTGACAGATACAAAGAAAAAATATATTCCAAAAAATATATTCTATTCACCAACAAGAGCCTCAACAGATTCTTTTTAAAGTGCAATGTATGGACAGTTAATACTTCAAAATACTAACACTAATGTACCTGTTAGTGTTTGCTGATAGTAACACTAAATTAAACAAAATCACATCTTATGATTTTAAAACATACTTAGGCTTTCCTGTAGCTCAGTGGTTAGAGCATGGCACTAGCAATGCCAAGGTCATGGGTTCGATCCCAGGGATTGCACATACTCAGATACAAATGTATAGTATAATGCAATGTAAGTCGCTTTGGATAAAAGCGTCTGCCAAATGCATAAATGTAAATGTAAAATTAAGTAAATTTAGAAAACAGCAGCATTACAAAAACAAACATGGAAAAACATGAAATTCACAGCAATATCACTGGTACATCAAATATTTCATCTATATTTCATATATTATTGTTATTAAATTATTATTATTATTATTTCATATATATATATTTAATCTATATTTCATATATATTTCCCCCTCACCGCCGGAAAAACTCGACGAATCACCAATGTATATAAGCGGCAGGTTTATTATGAAAAAAATATAAAGGTAAAAAAATGAAAAATTAGGAGAGTCAATGAATTGTGAACAACTTACTGCCATTGTGTAAATAATATGTAATCATGTAATCCATAAAAAGTAAGTGTAGTCTGATGATGAGTATTTTAAAAAGTAGTTTACTCTAATTACAAATACTTGATTTTTGGAATCTGATTACATAATCCAGATTACATTAGATTACAAAAGGCGATTTTCTCAGTATTTTGATTTTTTTGCACCCTCAGATTCCAGATTTTCAAATAGTTGTATCTCACAGTTTCAAAAAATGGACCCTTATGACTTGTTTCGTGGTCCATGGTCACATATATAGCACGTAAGAAGCTGGTGGCCTTTAGGACCCTGAGATTATTCACGGAACTTCATATATATTCTGCGACGTGACGTCAGTTGCTGCAAGCAAACATGGAGGACGGCGGAGTGTTGGTTGAGAAACCTCAGGTGAGATGTTATGCTGTGTTTTTAAGCATTTTACAAAGACAGGGTTGGCATATACACCACTATTATCTCTAAAACGTTCTAGTCTATACAAACAAAACATATATATAGCAAGAACTCGACTCTGAAGCTTAAAATAAATAGTGAAAAGATGCCGATTCATTCAGCTCGCCGCAAATGCTCAGTCATGCCATTCTCTGCCATCGGCTAGCGTTAGCATGTGCTCTCACGTTCATTTACTGAAGAGTAGTGCTCACTGCGAACCTGTCAATTTCAGTTATTTATTTTTTTGATCCTATTTGAACTATATATGGTTATTTTGAAAAGTTTTCTTCAATCGTTCACACATTATACATCGGTTAACCTCTAGGTTAGCTATGTAGCATAGCAGTTTATCAGTTGTATTTGTCATTTTATTAACATCTTATGACAAATATTATGTAACGCTTAACAGAACTGTAGTGCATGCACTTTCAATTTTCAGTATGTATGAATATATAAATCATATATCAGTTTCTTGATACTCGTTATAGTTTGAATATGCATTAATTTATGATCTGTTATGCATGTAATGTTAATTATGTGTGAAGTTGTGAGGTAATTATTTGTAAATTGTTTTTAATGCAATTAAATCTAAAAAATTAACTTAAAAGTTAGAGGCTTAATAAAAATAATTGTTCTTATTATTCTTCTTATTACTACTATCAGTGGTGGAAATGGCCGAGATTCACTGCGGGACCCTAGTCGGGGGCATATTTTATATTTTTGAACCACAGAAGCAGAAAATCCCACTATTTTTATGTATGAGATTTGCATAGCATTTAAGGGCTAAATGATGGAAGTCCTATACATTTTGATGTGGAACTCCTTCACCCCCTGAAATTCCCTTGACTCAGTGCGCCCCCATTCCCATCCTGATTATTATATTTTAAAAAAACGTTCTTTTAGATTTAATTTAATTGTATGTTCATGAAATATTGCTTTGCACCTATATATTTGTTATCTTTTTCTGTACAGGATGATGTGCCGGCCCTGCTGAATTCAAGGCCCCAGACCGGCTTGTCTTTCTTGGCTCCTGAACCAGAAGATCTGGAGGACCTTTACAGCAGATATAAGGTTTGTGAGTTTTGTTTGTTATTGACATGCTACTTGTCTTTCTCAATATTGTCCTCTGAATATTGACACCTGCCCACTTGTTGACACATAATCACCAATGTTAATTGGCCCTCATTTCCCACACTGCAGAAGTTGCAGCAGGAGCTGGAGTTCCTGGAGGTGCAAGAGGAATATATTAAAGATGAACAGAAGAATCTGAAGAAGGAGTTCCTTCATGCCCAAGAGGAGGTGAAGAGGATACAGAGCATCCCTCTGGTCATTGGACAGTTCCTGGAAGCAGTCGACCAGAATACTGCCATTGTGGGCTCGACCACAGGTAAGAGGACTGATCTTTATGTGATAGGTTTGATTACAGTATTATCAGTAGGCTTTAATTTACTCTTAAGTTTTATAAATGGCTATAATCATGACATTTAATATGCATACCTTAAAATTGAATGCACTGTAAAGGTCCATTCACACCAAGGACGATAATGTAACGATAGATTAGTGTCCATTAAATATTAAATATAAAAAAATAGAAGTTCACAACTGTAATGATGATGGGAAAGATAAACAATATCATTGGAATCACATTCAGAATGATTTTTTCCAACTGATAAGTGATAAAATTATTGACAGCCAATCAGAATCCATCCAACTTTAAAGAGCTTAAAGGGTTCTTTACCCAAAAATAAAAAATACTGTCATCATTTACTCACCCTTCACGTTGTTACAAACCCGTAAGACTTTTGTTCATCTTTGGAACACAAATTAAGATATTTTTTATGAAATCTGAGAGATTTTTGTCCCTCTGTTGACAGCTGAGCAACTACCGCTTTGACGCTTCAGAAGTTCATAAAGAGATTGTAAATTAATCCATATGAATTGAGCGGTTTAGTCCAAATTTTCTGAAGAGACTCAATCGATTTATATGATGAACAGATTTAGGCTTTTATTCACATATAAACATTGATCAGTGAACATAAACAGAAGCTCAACCGAACCTGGCTTGAACAAACCTCTTGCGGAAGCTCAAACGTGCTCCGTAACACACGAGAATGAACTTCATTGGTTCTTCCATGCATTAAGCGAACGATATCATCCGCTAGTGTGGATGCTAATGTAGTTATTATTATAGTTATCATTCTTGGTGTAAATAAGCCTTAAATTGCTTTGGATAAAATAATCTGCCAAATGCTTTAGTGTACATAAGAAATTTTATGACATTGTACATGTTTGTTATTTGAAGCTACACAATTTGGCTTTATCAGTAATGATGAAAAAAAAATATTTTTTTTTATTTTTTTTATTCAGGGTCCAATTATTATGTTCGTATTCTGAGCACAATTGACAGAGAGCTGCTGAAGCCCAATGCCTCCGTTGCGCTGCACAAGCACAGCAATGCTCTGGTGGACGTTCTTCCTCCAGAGGCTGACAGCAGCATCATGATGCTCACTTCAGGTATTCTCAAACAGTTCCTTGTTCATCCTGTATTTATAATATTCATTTTCCACTTTTAAGTCAGTTGGTCCTCTGTTTTAATGTTTTACTTTTAATGCGTTTTCACTCTACCTGATTCTAGATCAGAAGCCAGACGTGATGTACGCAGACATCGGAGGAATGGACATCCAGAAACAGGAAGTGAGAGAGGCCGTGGAGCTCCCTCTCACACATTTTGAGCTCTATAAACAGGTGCGTTCAAGTGCTTGTGGAAAATAAGTGGGTGTGTAGCAGCTTGTCCACTCAGTTTCTGCTTCTGTTCTCAGATTGGTATTGACCCACCCAGAGGAGTGCTCATGTATGGCCCACCTGGCTGTGGCAAGACTATGTTGGCAAAAGCTGTGGCTCACCACACTACAGGTAGACTCAGTTGTGGTTAGAAGTTGTCAATTGCCGGCTCTCCACAGGCCAAACTGTTCTTGTTGCTTAACCGTTCCGTTGCATGCCCAGCTGGTACGGATATGGTTTCACTTTTCACTGTGGGGACTTTGAAGTTAATTCCTGAATGGTTATTTCATAACTTCAGTAATTGTGTTTTTATGTTCTATAGCGGCCTTTATTCGTGTGGTGGGATCTGAGTTTGTGCAAAAGTATCTTGGAGAAGGTCCACGCATGGTGCGAGATGTCTTTCGACTGGCCAAAGAGAATGCCCCAGCCATCATCTTTATTGATGAGATTGATGCCATTGCTACCAAGCGTTTTGATGCACAGACTGGAGGTAGGCATCCCTCTCAGGTTTTCCAACTTCTGTTATCTTTCAAAGCTTTTGCTTGGGTATTTTAGTTATGTGATATCTTAACTTTTTTATGAATAATAAACTATTATTCATAATATTATTCACTACCATTCAAAAGTTTAGTTTTTTTTTTTTTGAAGAAATTAATACTTTTATTCGGCAAGGACGCATTCAAATGATAGTTTGCCCAAAAATGTGTTGTTCCAAACCTGATAAATATATTTTGAAAAATATTTTGAAGAATGTCGGTAACCAAACTGTTGATGGACCCCATTGACTTCCATAGTATTTATTTTTTTTTCATACTATGGAAGTCAGTGGGGTCCATCAACCCATATTCTTCAAAATATCTTTTCAGGTTTGGAACAAATTGAGGGTGAGTAAATGATGACAGAATTTTAATTTTTGGGTGAACTATCCCTTTAAATTGATCAAGTGACATTTGTGATGTTAGAAATATATATATATATAATTTGTTTTTTTTCAAATAAATGCTTTTCTTTTGAACTNCTTTTAAACTTTTCATAAAAAGTTTCCTGAAAAAATATAAAATGGTTTCCACAACAATATTAAGCAGCACAACAATGAAAATTCAGCTTTGCCAAAATTTGCCATTACAAAAATAAAATTTTAAAATATATTAAAATAGAAAAGTTATTTTTTACTATAATAATATTTCACAATATTGCTGTTTTTACTGTATTTTTTATCAAATGAATGCAGTCTTGGTGACTGACCCCAAACTTTTGAACAGAAGTGTACATATTGCCCAAAAATATAAATTGTCATTATTCACTCATCAATCATGCCTCATTTCATGACATCCTGAAGAACATATTTAGGGTAAACCTAAACTGTTGTCCTCACAAGTTATGCACTATATTTCAATTCTACTAAGATTTTTGTTGTTGTTCACTGAAAATATGTCCTTTTGTCTTTTATTTATTTATTTTCCCCCTATGTTTGTAGCTGATAGAGAAGTGCAGAGAATCTTGCTTGAGCTCCTTAATCAAATGGATGGGTTTGACCAGAATGTGAATGTGAAGGTTAGAAAAAAAAAATTTTTTTTCGTCATCATTTCTTGTTTTTTTATGACAGTATCAGCCTGTTGACATTCTGATTTATTCTTTCATTGACAGGTTATCATGGCCACCAACAGGGCTGACACACTGGACCCAGCCCTTTTGCGCCCAGGTAGACTGGACCGTAAGATTGAGTTTCCTCTGCCTGACCGTCGACAGAAGCGTCTGGTGTTTACCACCATTACCAGCAAGATGAACCTCTCCGAAGAGGTTGATCTGGAGGACTGTATCCTCTTGACCCTAAATGAAGTTTTTCTCATTAAGAATATGATTACATTCAATTATCTAGAAGATGAAATGAGGAAAACACAATGCATGAGAGTAAAAGAAAATATTTCACAAAATACACAAGTTTGGAGTGCGTAAAAAAAAAACAAATCTTTAAAAATTCATACTTTTATTCAGCAAGGATGCGATAAATTAATCAAAAGTAACAGTAAAGACATATTAGAAAATTTTATTTTGTATTTTGTTCTTTTGAATATTCTTTTAAACTTTTTATTCATCAGAGTATCCAGAAAAAATGTAATGCAGTTTCCACCAAAATATTAAGCAGCACAACTGTTTTTAACATTCTTGAGCACCAAATCAGCATATTAGAATGATTTCTGAAGTATCATGTGACACTGAAGATGGTAATGATGCTGAAAATTAAGCTTTGCATCACAGGATTTTTTTATTTATTTATTTATTTTTATTTCACTTTATTACAATTTATTTTACGATTGTATTTTATTAAATAAAGGCAGCCTTGGAGAGCATTAGAGACTTCTTTCAAAAACATATAAAAAGTCTTACTGACCCCCAAATTTTGAATGGTATTGTTTCTTGTATTAGAAGACTGTTATATGTGACTGTCAAGACCAAATAAATGTTTTATAATTGCCCTTAACGCAAATGCAGATGTTGCAAGGCCCGACAAGATCTCTGGTGCAGATATCAACTCCATTTGCCAGGAGGTGAGTTAGAAGACACTATATATTCATTAAAAAAAGGTTTATTTGTTTATATTTTAGTTGTGATCTACATTTCTTCATCAAGCATATGTTTCTCTTTTTTTGACCAATCTTGTTTCTTTTGTGTCTACAGGCTGGTATGCTGGCTGTGCGTGAAAACCGTTACATTGTGCTGGCTAAGGACTTCGAGAAAGCTTACAAGACTGTTATCAAGAAAGACGAGCAGGAACACGAGTTCTACAAGTAGAATACTCCACTAGATATCAGCATTAGCTTTTACCCTGTTTGTTTCAGCCTTTATTTGTACGTACAGTGTAATGTTGAGGACATAACACTTGATTTAAACCTTCAGGGTTTACACTGCTTGTACTGGGACTTTGATTTCACAGGATTGTTTCAGATTTACATTATATAAAATATGGATGGAAAACAAACATACACATCTTGTAAGCATTTTATGTATTCTGATTAATGAAGAAGAAAGACCTCCTCAAAGACAGCCATTAAAATTTTTTCCATAATGACTCTAAATAAACATGTTTTTGATAACAACCCTAATGTATGCTGGCAGATAATAGTTTGTGTGTTTCAGCACAGAAATGAAAGGGAATTTAGAAAGAACTTTCATATTTGATAGCTAGACAAACACTGTCTCAGAAAACCACCAAAGACAGAATGAATATGGGAAGTTTGATTTAGAAGTGGTTCAGCAGAGTTGTGTCGAGTGATGAATCACGATAAAAGGAGAGTTGCATGGTGATGCACCAGAGCGGTGTCTTTGAAGATCTGTTGAGAAATATAATAATGAATGCGTCTCTACCATAGTGAAGCATGGAGGAAGATGTCATGATGTGGGGAGCCTTTTCAGCTGCTGGTATTGGTGAGCTGCTTCACTGGGAAAAGTCATTTAAAAGCTGTGAAAAGCTCACAATTGAAAAGTCCTAATCTAAAGAGGAACGATCAGACATTATTTTTCAACAAGATAGTGCTCTTGCTCAAATTGCATAGACAACCAATAAGTCCATCAGGCTCATGTTTTGACCTGGTCAGAGTCCAGATTTGAATCATATAGTGAATATTTAGTCCCACATTAAACTCAAACTAACTGGGAGGCATTTTTCAACTACTCATTATGAACTGTTTGAAGCCATTAACATCGAGTGGAACAACACCGACTCTTCTTCCTCTAAAAATTTGTCTGCACATACTGTCTGAAGTGAAGGTTATTTGATAACTTATCAGCAATACTTTAAATCGATTATGATTCCTGAAAAAATCCTGAAACAGCAAAAATCATGTAATACGTATAAATATTGGACCATTGTAGAAATTAATATACCAAACTGCATATCGTTAGCCTCATAGCATAATTGCCTAAGTCATTTTTTGGCCAAATTGTGATATCTGCCTTTGAAATATGATCTGGGCAATTATGCTATGAGGCTAACGATATAGACTGTGCTGACAGCACTGATTAGACTTACAAATTGTAGTCCATTACTGAATACAAAATTGAAAGTTGTAGTTAGTAATGTAATATATTATTCATTTTAGGTAATATAATCTGACTACTGTTTGATTCACCCTAATTCTTTTTTATTTTTAATCAATGAATTATGAATAATTTACTGCCATTTTGTGAATATTAAGTAGTCATGTAATCAGCAAAAAAAAAGTAACTAGTCTGATTGAGTATTTTAACATAATATAATCGAATTAATAATTAGTTAATAATTGATAATTTAATTTTTGGAATCTGACAATGTAATCCAGATTACATATAATAATTTACTACCCAGCAGTGTTATTTTGGTATAATTCAGATAATTTTATAGTTTTATTAATATTTTGATTTAGTTTTTATTTTTATATTTTCTGTTTTAATTTTAATGTTAGTTGAAGTTTTAGTAATTATTATTTAAATGTCTATAGTTTTAGTACATTAAGTAAAACTAAATGAAAATGAGATATGTTGCCTTGGCAACTAGTTGAAATAAAATACGTTTTTTATATATTAATTCAGTAACAATTTTTTATGGTTTTAGTTTTAACTTCAGTTAACTATAATAACCCTTATATAGATTGCAATTAAACCTCTATTTCAAACCAAACCTAAGTTCTTTATTTTGAACCACAAGTTGAAATGTTTCAGTCTCAAATTGTATTACTGGCTTTCACCACAAGATGGAGTTTGATAATAAATCACATGTGCATTGACCCTCTCAGTATTGTGCATTGCAGTTCTCCTATCAGTATGTATGACTGCCACTTGTAGGCTAATCAATCCTCCATTGTCTTGTGCATCCATGTTTGTTTGGATACAAACAGGTTCAACAGGCCTGGACAGTTGTAGGTCAGAGCTGTGAAAGAGTATCGGATGTGTCGCCGCCTATGCCCCTAACCACAAAGTTCTGCTCTATTATGTCACCTAAAAAAACATCTAAAATTGGCATTTAAGTGTATTTTCATTAATTGAATTAATTTGGAATGACTACTCTCCTTTAGGCTCAGTGCTGTTGCACTTAATTTATAATTACTTTGTTTGGTACTGAAATTGATACGCAATTTCGATTCTCTGTATGTATGTACTGTACATGTGGAAGAATTGACAATAAAGCAGACTTGACTTGATACTTGATACTGCTTTTATCAGTTTATCAGTTGGCTAAAGAACTTTATTATATGCCACTGATTATAGGCATGTTGGATTATGATCTTACCTGCACTTTATGTCAAAATAATATGCATGCGTCACAGCCTTTGACTGTGGCAGTGACTTTGCTGCACCTTAATTTTCTTTAAAGGAATGATGTCAAATAAATGACCCATTAATGATTATCTATAGTTCAGATTGAAGTAGAAGTTTTCAGGGGGAATAACTCTGACAACACAATCTTTTATGAACGGTGGGTGGCTGGTGTAAGAGCTACTATAGTGGTGTAACATAGGTTGAGTAACACCATCAGTTTAGCCACAATTAGAAATGAGCAACAGGGATGAAATCACAATAATACATGATCATCCTGAGGTGACAGTTAAGTTGTAGTAGGACTCTTTTACATTAATGTACTATAATTATGGATGAATTGATTTTAGCTATTTGACGAATGTTATATCAAAGTTACAGCACCAAAAAAAAAACACAGATGGTGTTGTTTTTATCCATAAAATGTTTCAACCCTCACTACGGATAAAGGGAAGAGTTCCCTAGTCTGCGCGCACATTCGCTCACTACAGCACAGCAAAGTAACGTGAGCGCGCATCACTTCCTGTGCATGCTGAGCGCTTTCAACTCCGACAGGAGTCAGGACAACAGTCGGAGTCGACGAAGTCATACAAATAGGCAGGAGTTACGGAATATCTGGGCGAATAGTCCACCAAACTGTCCGAGTTTAATCAGGTAAGTTCTCAAGTCTAAAATCAAGATCTTTTTTTCCTCATTTAGCCTTTGTTGAAGTGTAATTTCCCCACCGTTTGGATGGATAGTGAGTATGTGAGAAGCCCCAGTTGTGCTAGCCTGCTGTAGCTAACTGCACTGACTCTGTGACGGTGGGCTGCTCAGCATCGTTTCCTCTCAAGTTGAGGACTGAAACAAAACACCATGTTTATGGCGAACGACTTTTTTCGTTTTACAGGCGCTCTAATAACACCGACATCATCAACCTCAGCGGCTATAGTGTGTCATTATATCCAGCTGTGACTGTTAAACAATTATCACGACATAACTGTCACGTAATCTATATTTATCTTGATACATATTCATGTCTATTAGAGATCGACAGCTAGCGCTTATTAGATTATCGCTTAGTTTTTAATGTTGTAAGTTCTACTTGTATCAAATTACTTAACGATCAGTAAACTACATAAAGAAAAATATATTTTGATTATTATAATTTCTGTTGTCGTTGTTGATGGATATATGAGACTTTACAAGAAGGTTCCTCAGCTAGCAAGAACTAACAATAAACTTGTATTTTTATTAAGATTAATAAATACTGTAAAAAATGTATCGCTCATTGTTAGTTTATGCATTAGCTAATGTTAACGAATGGGAACTTATTGTACAGTGTTACCCAATACATTAAATACTTAAGTACTTTTTGTTGTTTTGCTTTTTACTTTTACAACCAAATTTACCTCATACAATAAAACCTAAAGAACAGCAGAAAAGAAAAAAAAAACAATTAAAAAAAATCAGTAATTATCTAAAAATTAGTCTATTCACATTATGAGTCTAATGTTTGTGTAGATTTCCATCACTACAAAATATAATACATGCTTACTTTTAGTTTGTCTTATTTTTACTGTTGTCTGTAGCTACAGAAGTGCTGGTGAACTGGTCCATTTGCATTTCTTCAGGTAAATCTGGTATTTGGTTTCTCAAGATTGTGGAACATAATGTCGTCCAATTTAAAGTAAAGACAGAACAGGTTCTGCAATTCAGGTGCTTTAAACATTAGTAACACTGGATAAGATTGTCATCTGTTATAGGAATACTTGAAGTGGATGTTTCTTCATCAAGTGTGTTTTGTGTTTAAGAGTTTTATTTTCCCAAAAAAAACCTGTTCTGGGCTGTTTACCCTGACAGCTCTGTTTTCACCTTTTGCCATGCAAATTCATAGTATTTTGCAATGCATAAAGGTTTTGCTTAAATTATTGGTTGATTGTTTGGCAGAACAGTTTAGTAAATGTCACAGTGAGTAGATTTAATTAGTCTGTTTAAACACTTCTTGGAAGACATCATGAAGTATGAAATGTCTTTAAGTGCTTTGAGCTTCCTTAGAGGAAGAGGTGATTTATACTGCGATAAGGAAGCTTACGAATTCATGATATTTGTGCTCCTTTGAAGGTGATTTATGAACTGCTTAAGGACCAGACAGATTTGTTAGAAATCTGTTTTTTAATTTAGAAAAGTTTTTTTTAATTTTATTTCATCATCTCACCAGGTAGGAACGTGTGGTTATTCACTGGTGAAAGCTGTTGTCTAGTCCTGTTTTATTGCACACTTAAGCTATTCCTGATAATAAATAGCTGTGCTTTGTTTTCCTGTGTGATACCATGACTTTTTTTAATGCGTTGACGTTTTTAGTCCCCCTGGATCTTATCGCTTGGTTACAGATCCAAGCAGCAGGTTGTTCTGCTCACTCTCTTGGCTTTGCTCTCCCTGTAGCTTTGTGGTGTTATAGATCACAAAGTAGGAACGGCGAAATCCAAAATGGGTCAGTGAAATATGTGTGGCTTTGCGTCAGACTCAGCCGTCTCATTTTAAACCATCAAGGTCAAAGAAATTATAACTGTTGTTGAGAGTTAATAGTTAATTTCTACTTTATACATTGACAGTAGGAGGTGCATACAGTAAGATGACGAATACAGTCAGTCACATGTGATCCACACTCCAATCCAGAAGGGGGCGCGCACGGTAATGCATTGTAGCCTAACCACTTTTAACCAGCATTAAGGTGCGTTCAAGTCCTCCTGAGAAGTTCGTATTTACGAGGTGGGAAGTCGTGTGTACGACGTTAGGTGCGTTCAAGTCACTTTCGTCGGAGTATGATGGTGGTGTGCCGTCTCTAATTTAATTACACAAAATAACAACACTTCTGCTTCTAGAAAATGTAGAGCAAAGAATGTGCATTAGTTGTATGTTGCTTTTTTATGTTTTTTAATTAATTTATGAAGCCATTGCAAACTTTGTTACATATTACATTTTTATATTGTGATGCTATCGTATTTTTTGCTGGGAATAAGCTTACTTCGTTGTAAATAGAAAAGCCTGACAATATCACTGTTAAATACCTGTAAGTATTGTGGTATTTCGCTATGTTTCTGACTGACACGCCCCCAACTCGTACAGATCGGAGCTTAAAGAAAATTACGAGCTTCCCACTGGTATTTACGACATTGTGGTGGCGTTCATGTCGGTTCTGCTCGTAAGTACGATCTTTCCGACATGACTTGAATGCACCATTAGACTAACGATGCACCAATCCGCCTTTTTCGCTTCCGATACCGATACCGATACGATACCTGGGATTCAGTATCGGCCGATACGATACGATCCGATCTGATATTCGAGTAATAAGAAAAGTGCTAAATTACCTAATAAACTGTATGCCTCACTTAGGGCTGTGACGGTCGGCATAACAACCACGCCACCGCGGTCGTTGAGTATCTCCGGCGGTAGTGTGGCGTATATAATTTATAATCTGAAAGGTCGCGTTAACCGAAAATTTTCCAAATTTTTTTATTTAGCAGTGACGGAAAAAATCTGCAGCCTGTCTGTCATTTTGACAGATTACTGAGGCTGATGTAACTTGTAACTGTAATTCCCACCCCTGTCCAGTAGGTGGTGAGTGGCTCCAGTGTGGCAGCAGAGCGCGAGTTCAGTCTGAAAACGATGCGTTTGATTACACGCACCCTGTTTGTCCATTTTATTATATATTATAATACTTATGCTTACATAATTAAGTTTCTAATCCATTTTGTTTTAAATAGTTTGTTTTATTTTTCTTGCTGCTGACTATAAGTTTATGGTCAACAAATGGCTTTTCTGAGGTAAACACGTGACATTGTTTACAAAACTGATTGAACTGACGTGATACAGATTTCGGTAAGCTACTGCAACTTTCAACATATTTTTTGATATTCATTCATTTCCTTCTATAAAGTAGTAAAGAGGAAGAGATGATCGCGTTCACTCACAATCCTCAAAAAGTGTTCAAGATGAAAACTGAAAAGTGACGCAGACTTTGTTTAACTTTTTTTCATAATACTTTCTTTTCATAATATAAATAAATGCATAGCCTTGGCCTATTTGTTTATCCTATAAGTTTGTGAATAAATATGAAAATGTGGACGAAATCAGAAGCTATTAAATGTCTTATAATTAAAATATAAAAATTTAAATGATGCAGCAACATATGATAGATAGGACAGAACAAAAAAATGCTATTAACAATCTTTCATTGCGCAAAAGTATTATAATATGAACGGCTCCCATACAGAGCAGTGCTTATATGCATCCCGTGTGCAGAATGATGCGCTTGAATCATCATGGAGTCACAGCGCTCCGCAGTGAAAAGTTCAAAGCACAAAGTGAAGATAGTGAATAGTGAAGTGACATGTGGCCAAGTATGGTGACCCATACTCGGAATTTGTGCTCTGCATTGTGCTCTCCATCCAAGTGCACACACACAGCAGTGAACACACACACCGTGAACACACACCCGGAGCAGTGGGCAACCATTGCTGCGGCGCCCGGGGAGCAGTTGGGGGTACGGTGCCTTGCTCAAGGGTCTCACCTCAGTCGTGGTATTGAGGGTGGGGAGAGCGCTGGACATTCACTCCCCTCACCGACAATCCCTGCCGGACCTGAGACTCGAACCCATGATCTTTGGGTTACAAGTCCGACTCTCTATCCATTAGGCCACGACTGCTCACGACTGAAGATATATTGATGTGTATTGTATTACCGGTATCGTTATGTACAGATGGTGTATAATAATAGGAACACTGAATCATCTTGGAGAGAGTTTCATTGTGTTGACTGTCGTAACCGAACGCGACACGCAGTCTGAATGCTGAATGGAGAATGACTGACAGCCGCAGCGGAGGGAGCCATTTACGTGAACTTTAATTTAACGACTTAAATATTTATCTGTACCTCAAATTAAACTATGGAATGTCTTCAGAACACTTGGAATATAGTGCACAGAAACATTATGGTGCTTTTTAATGTGTTTGTGCCTTTTGTGGAGCTTAACAATAACACAGAATAGTACACGCACAGTATCGGATTTGGATCGGATGAATATGCACGATATTATCGCGGGCACTTCAAAATACCGTAAATAATTATTTATTATGAATTATTCAAATTTTATAATGCATTTTAAGAATACTTTCCCCATCAACCGTATAAAATGCACAACACGGCTGTATGCTGCGTCAAAGGGACATGGGCACTCAAATGTAAACAAGCCCAATGTGCACGAGAAGCGCATGGACGCTCTGAATGAAAGTGCACTTTCACTCTCTGACAGCAGAGGGCGCTGATGGAACACCCGAATGTAGCGGTTACCCCGAAAACCCCGTAAACAAAGCAGCTGCGCTACTGAACCATGCCCGTAAGCAGGGGGTTTCGGGTGGTTCGAACAAACCCCCCCTCACTGCCAAAGGTCCAGAATTTAAGTCGTTTTTTATTTATTTTTTTATGTGATTATAAAACTAACAATGATCAATTGTATTTCTTAACTAACATTAACAAAAATAATACCTTCTATAACAAATGTAGCTATTGCTCAATCTTAATGCAATAACTAACGTTAAATAATGAGACCTTTATTGTAAAGTGTTACCTGTTGTTCTTTATAATTCTTTTGCACTTTAATCTGTTTGAAAAATTTATTTATAATTTTTTTTTTTTTGTATTGCGTTATTGTATTTAAACATTCAGAGTTATTTTTGTTAGAGTTCTTAAACCTGTTATACTGACACTTTTTTTGCAACTTCAATACCGTGATAATACCGTGATAAAAGCTTCAGCAATTATCACAACATGAACATTTTATACCTGCCTAACCAGCATTAACCACCAGTAATCGCAATAAGCTCTGTTTTGTTAGTTTAGATAAGAAACAAAGTGTCATCTTTCAAATTCTGTCCATTTTATCACGAAATTCAAACCTTCATGCATTATGAAATTTCATTATGTTGATTCCACTCATTGTTTCCATTTGAGACATTAAAAGCAGCTTTAGTAAGCTGAGTAATATAGCTGAGGGAAAATATTTCCTGGTACTCTAGCCCTAGGCACAAACTAAATCCTCTAGCACCACAAATGATTGTTTGCGTCACCATTATTCCCGCTGCCCTCCTGGATCAGGATATTGATATTTTTTCCTTGATGCGTTTGAACCCATAGCTTACGCAAACAACTGATGTTGTATGTGTATTATTAAGGAAGATCCCATTTTCTGTTGCATCAAGTCTGTCTGGATTTGGCATGCTTAGCAATAGCATTTACTTTCCCTTCAGGTTATGTGCAGAGATGTTATATAAATGCTCCGGATTTGATAGAGTGAAAGTTGTGACAGCCAAATGCCATAGTTCTTAAAGTGTGACCTCTTTCCCTTTAGTTGTTCTGATGTACTTTGAGCTCAGGCCTGTTTTTACACATGAAATTGTGAAACCATTTGTGCCCAGCTGTGTCATTTTATACTATTTTAATATTTATGTTTAGCATTTTTATTAATTTTTAAATCGTACTTTTGGATCTAGAATTTGATCAGGAATTCTTTGCCACGCACATGTGATATTCAGGGATTTCCATCTGTGTTTTTTTATGCAAATATTTCAGGATATTGCATTAAACATTCTGGATGAAAGCACCAAGATGCAAATTTCCAAAACACGCAGATGTTTTTTTCCCCCCTAAGGTAACATTATTTCAGATCACAAGGACAAATCCAAAAAGAAAGGTATGAGATCATACAAGATGACAACACTATGTCTTAGTTATGTCTATATTATGTCTTCCTTCCATAATGGCTTTGGATTTAAAGTATTAGTTCACTTCAGAATTGAAATTTCATGATAATTTACTCACCCCCATGCCATCCAAGATGTTCATGTCTTTCTTTCTTCCTTCCTTCAGTCGAAAAGAAATTAAGTTTTTTTTTTTTTTGAGGAAAACGTTCCAGTATTTTTCTCCATATAGTGGACTTCAGTGGGGACCAACAGGTTGAAGGTCCAAATTGCAGTTTCAGTGCAGCTTTAAAGGGCTCTACACGATCCCAGCCGAGGAATGAGGGTCTTATCTATGGAAAGATCAGTCATTTCCTAAAAAAAAATTTAAATGTATATACGTTTTTTTTAACCACAAATGCTCGTCTTGCACTGCTCTGCGATCCGCCACGTTACAAAGATCACGCGTGACGTAGGCGGAAGTACCGCGGTAGGGTGAAAAACTCCATCTAATTTTTTAACTTCAAAATTGTCCGACATCTTTGTTTTTTACCTTTTTTGTAAAGGCCGTTTGACTTAATCTTTGCACGTTCGCTTTCTAGACACTGGATTGGTACTTCCGGCTAAGTCACAATTGACCTTACACCATGCGTGGCGGATCGCAAAGCAGTGCAAGACGAGTGTTTGTGGTTAAAAAGTATATAATTTTTTTTTACAAAATGACCGATCTGTTTTAAGGGGCGTGTCTGCTCTGAGACTTCAGTGTAAACACCCACTGCTGTAATTGGCTAACATCTTTCCATTTGAAATAGCCGAGTATTACTCTCTCTTTTAGCACATTTTTACTATTACAGCTCTCAAGGTTAACTAATTCATGAAAAGTGCTGCATTACATTAGATCTATGGCATTATATTTAGATCGTGGCATGACATTGTTGAAAATAAATAACCATATTCCTAGCATAAGGATCCTTTGAAAGATAATGTTATTTTTGTCTATTCTCTCCTGAAGTAGGTGTTGATTTCTTCTGCGGAGGCGGCGTTTCAGCTATTTATAGATAAGGACATTCCAGGATCAGTCGTTCAGTGGGCCTGGTGTCAATAAAAGCTTTTATTGGACTAACAAGGAAGTTTTCAGTTCTGAAACGTATAGGATATTCTTATAGTACGATGGCCTCTTATATATCAAAAGCTCAAGGAAAAGTTTATTTCTCAATTTATGATCCCGTAAAGAGGCAATAAACATGAGAAGTGCTAGTAACACAAAGTTTCAGCCATTGCTCTGGATAGTACAAGGTAGAATAGGGAGGGATTAAGAATTTATTGGGGATTTTAATGTACTAATGATGTATTATTTAAAAAAAAAAAGGTTTTTAGAAAAGAGACCTAAGCCTTTGGACATTCTGTTTTACTTGACGGAAAAACAAACAAGCATTGGATGTCTGTTCTTGTATGTGTTCATGTGTTAATGACATTTGTTTTTAAGGTGTAGTTTGTTGTTTTAAGACTTTTGCGACACAAAAGCCTTTTGTAGTCGTGTTTGAAAAGTTCAGGCATTCTGAAGTTACATACTGGTGTTGTGTTGTGCTACATATTGCTATTGTATGCTCTGTAGCTTACTGTACAGATGGTATGTATTTGAGTGATCTTGTAGGCTTTAGAGGAACATGCTTTGCTATACATGGGCAGATGTTGGTGAATTGGCTGATAGATTGACTGTTGACCTTGTGTGACAGTGAAGCAGGAGAACGAGGGATTGTTTTCTCTTAAGATTTGATAGACAGCAGGCTGCAGGATCCAGGGAATCCAATCTTCTCAAACTCCTTTGTTCTTACCGTTCTCATAATCTAACACATGGGATCCAGATGCTCGGTATAGCTCCAGCCGACGTTTCATTTGTCTCACTGACTTGGCTAAGAATTCTTATGGTTTGAGGCCTCTCAACTTTTATTCACTCTTCCTTTTGCTTAAAATACTTGCTTTCTTTTCGTACTTGTAGTAGCATGTTTAGTAATTATCTAGGAATGTTCCTAAACTGATCGTTCATGCTGAAAATAGGAGATTTTTTAAATTTATATTTACATATTTACATGTAAAAAAACAACCAGCTTGTTGTTGTGATTTACGTGATCACTTGATTTTACAAATTTATTTTAAAATAAGATTATACATGAACTAATATAAGAAATATATAAGGTTATATATGAAATTATTTTGCATTATTCACAGGATATATGTAACCAGAAAGAATATATGAAACCAATTTCCATTGGCAAGTCCGTTGCTAGAATAGAACATACATTAAGCAGAATGACCACTTATGTTAAATTACCCAATCAGGCACAGTTATTGGCTGATGGTAATGTAGTCTTGTTAGATGCTAGCGCAGATGTAATCTCATTATTCAGTCAAGCCTGACTATTGGTGCCTCATGCAGTTCTTCACTTTTCTCCTGTACTGCTGAGCAAAGTCACACGAGTCGCCACGGGCTGCGCAGCAGGAAAGATATCTCACTATATTTATGTTAATGCACTATTTGTTTACTCATTCATCTCCCCATGATACTGCGTTTGTTAGTGGTCTATGTAGTGTATATAAATATAATATTAAAGCCCTTGGGCATGGTACATTGTGCCTGACTAGTATAGATGCACGCTGCTGTGTGAGGGAGGAGAGTGAAAGGAATAAGATAAAAGATTGTGTGTCTTGGCTTGTGAAGATGGAGTTAGTCATGTCAGTGCTGTCCCTTTGAATCCAGAATGGAAGGAGGACGGAGGGGACGTGCTCTGGCAGGGAAAGGACACACTATTCTCTTTCCATCTTCTTTATTCCATTTTTTTAATATTGGTTATCCGTCCGTCTTTCTTCCTATCTCTATGTGGCTTAGTAAGACTGTTACTTTGTTCCAGTCCAGAGGTTACAGACATGCTATGCTTGACTACGCTTCCCAGAAGGCTTTTTGGTTTTCTTGCGTGCCTCTTATTCAATTAATATTTTTGGTATCATTAATGCTACAAAGATTATGAGATTTGAGTTGGCTTCGAAGATGCTTATCTTGCCAGATTATGTCAGAGCATCACTTGGAGGTAGGGGTGGGCGATATGGCAGGAAAATCACGATTCACGATTTTTATCACGATTCTTCAAGTTTTTACTATTTTGCAAGTGACTGAGCAGTACAGCCAAACTAATTTCCCTATTTTAAAAACAAAGCCTTGCAAAATAACAAAATATAAAATACAATTAAAAATGGCAGACATTTAGGCCAAAGTGGTGAAAATCTTTGTCATTATTTTTTTATCTGTTATTTGTTATAAATTTTCTCTGTTATTAAAAAAGAAGAAAAACATAGGCTACACATTATACAAATGAAATTAATAAAATTATATTTTTTTTCATCTACAGTAGATGTATTTAACAGTAGCATTCAAGTAAAAAAATCTAATAAACAAATATAAAAATATAACACTAGACTTCACTCTATAAATTATACATTGATTCTTAATAAAGCTAATGTATTAAAGTTCTCAGTCAAGAGCAGTGGGTGATTTTCTCTTTAGGGATAATTAGGGATAGTTTACCCCCATTTATAAAAAAAAAAAAGAAAGAAAATCTGCCATAATTTACTCTGTCTGGTTACATTCTTCAAAATAACTTTTATTTTCAACAGAAGAAAGAAACTCATTAGGGTTTAAAACAACTTGACAGGTGCTGGTCCATAGTGACTATGTTTTTCCTACCATGGAAGTCAATAGAGACCAGAAACTGTTTGGTTAACCCACATTCTCCAAAAGAAATTAGTACAGTTCTGAAACAACATTACAGTGAGTAAATAATGACCAAATTGGGTGAACTATCCCTTTAAGGACAAGCGGCAGCATGGTTCATATTAGGCTGCTCTGTCACTTTAAAGACCTGCACGTATATCTAATACACAGCCACGCATCCAATTTTCTCTCAAATGTTTACTTTCACTTTAGACATAACCAACTGTTTATGTAAACTTTGTGCGTATGACGGTATTAGAGCAATCGGACTCTAAAGATAACTTAGTAATCAGGCGCTGTTTGACAGGCTTTTAGTGCCCGTGCGCTTCGGGTGTCAGAACAACACATCAGCACGCGAAAGAAAAGTTTAACCGGCAAGGCAAGGCACATGAAATAATGAACTTTTGTGGATTGAAGTGTCCCGTGAATATTACTCTACCGCTGCGTTAAAATGTGAACGTATGTCACGTTGAACAGTATGCTGAGATGGAGGCGCTGGAACTGCAACTGATAGAAAGCACTGTTGCACGATACTACGATATTTCTTCATAAGCAGATCGTGGAGACATTTTAATCGTCCACGATCAAAAATCGTTATATTGCACTTGAATCAGTATCATGAATCCTTCACTGAATGATTCAGCGGTTACTGAGTCAACATAATGAATCTCATTTACTGAACTGAAAATAATCATTATCGGTTATGTTAATCTCAAAATGAGGCATGTTTTGTGTACTTAATGTTCATGAACCCATATCATATTGTCTTTTTGACAATGTGTACTGTAGTTATACAGTGGTTGGTTTTGGGTTGACTCCAATGTGACATATTTCTTAGATACACACACACACACACCAAGATGTAGCTTCTCTTTGAAAAGGTATGA
>RJVU01051648.1:516712-558870 GCA_003731715.1 Anabarilius grahami | reverse complement strand
ATCTATAATATTGTGTGTATAATGTTTTTTTTAATTTTTATTAGAAATTATTGTCAGTGGTAATTATGGCACAGATGTTGTTCATAGACATTAAGTAGAAACTAGAATAGAAAATAACCTTTTTAATGTCCATTTATAATGGGTGAGGTTGAGACAGATTGTGTGTGTTAGTCAGCACGAAGTCAAACCTCGTGCTCTCTGACTTCATTTACCATAGAGGAAAGTTGCCATTTACAGTATCCCAGCCAACCTTTCCCTTATTGCTTCTCTATTTAGCTTCCTCTCCTTGATCTTCCTTCATCACAGAGATGTATTAACCAACTTTCATTCTTCCTGAAAGCACCGAAGCCTTACCACAAGTGTGAGAAGGATCAGCTGAAGATGAGATTAGTAAGAGATGACTCTTCTCCACACACCGTCACCTCATCTTCGTACCAATCCCTGTGCTATTCCCTAGATTAGGATTATCGGCCTATGAGTGGTGGTTTTAATGAGCTGTAATTGATTTGTAGGCACAGATCCACCAGACTGTGTCAGGAAGATTAAATGAAGCTTGTTTGAAGCCCCAGGTCTCTTTTTCCAGTGAGTGATCCTGGTAGTGGTGGGACAGAATTCACAGCAGGGGTGATGTGACTTTCGGGACCGATCTTACAGAGTTCCTGCCATCCTGCTGAGGGTGTTTGCCTCCTTCCCCTTGGACAAGGCCTGTGTCTGGGAAGTCAGCCATGACCAAGTGCAGGCTTTATTCATCTAAACACATTTTAGAGGAGCGGAGGGGGCAGCGACACAAGCTGGTAGTGTTTGCTCTCCAACTGTTGTACATAGGGTCCAAAATAAACTTTTTGCCACATCTGCCAATGAGGTGTGAGTTGAGGAAATTTACAGGCTATAAGTATTTCCTATTAGCCTTAACCATTTTAACAATTGCAGTCAAAAACAGTAATATTTTGAGATATTATTACAATGTAAAATAACTGCTATTTTAATATATTTCAGATATTTTATTTTTTCTGTGATGGTAAAGCTGAATTTTTAGTCTTCTGTGTCACATGATCCTTCAGACATCATTCTAATATGCTGAATATTTGGTGTGGAAACCACCTTTTTTGCATGATAATGATGAATAGAAAGTTATACAGAACAGCTTTTATTTGAAACAAATTTATTTTTTTATATATTTTTTTTTTTACTATCAATGTCTTTACTATAATTTGATCAATTGACTGCATCCTTGTTGAATGAAAGTAAAAGTTTCTTTAAAAGTGTCATTGACGAATAAGGTTTTTAAAAGTGTAAAAAAACATAATGGAGATATAATTAATTTTGAAGTTTTATTAAGTGTTAATAATGAGATTGTTTTTTATAATCAATTAACACTGCTTTTGTCATTTTTTACAAGATGGACAAAGTTTGTCACCAGAAAAGTCATTCGGTTTAACCAAAATTTCGGTTTTACCGAATGACGATATTTTCAAAAACTGCTACCAGGCTGATATCTAGCTAGCAAAAGAACAATCAAACATTTCATAATTAGTACAAGTTTTTAAAATATTGCAACATTTTCCATGTTTTACAGCGGTTGTACCAAATGACCTGAAGTTTCGGGACATGCGTATAGGCAAGTGAAAACATAAATTTTTCAAATAGTTAAAAGAGAGTTAGTTACTTTGCTTCATGACCATTTGGTCCTTTGCAGGTGTCTGAATGATGGCACATCCTGTCACATGATACTGACCGCATGACAAAAATAGTCCCTTTATATTGGTTACTCCGAATGACATCAAAGAAATTCATTTTTCCGGACATTCTTTCTCATAGCAAAGCAACGACTTCTACACATAATTTTAATACCATTTTGCATTTTGACACTTCAGAATCTTTAAAATACCTTTTATATGTAGCAAAATATAATTAAAACCATTTGGATTTGATAAAAGAGATACATACCTTACATACTTTGGATGTCATATCTTTTTTTATTATTATTAAGGCCTTTGGACAAAAAAATGGCCCGTCACATCATTGACCCAAAAACAAAATTGTACCGACCCAGATCTTTTGAACTGTAGTGTAAATTTTCTATCCTTACGACTGTGGTATTCTTTAGCTGTTTTCTTCGCATGTTAGTTGCAAAAAGCATTCCAATGTCTCACTATTCATTAAAACAGCATTTTCACAAAAATGTCTAGACCCTCATAAGTTTTGTGTCCTGATCACCCAGAAGCGTGAGTGAGTTGGTATGCAGTATGGAGGCAAATAAACAAACTTAACATGTTGTAAAGCCTCTGTTTTGGGTCACTCCTCATGTCTTCCTCTTTGTTTTTCAGACACTGACTCCTGTCATTGGACCAGCTGGTGTTGGACGGGGTGTTGGACCCTCCCCCTGCACGGCAACAGAATGAGACAATAGCTGGGGGTGTTGGATGTCATCCCTCCCCCCTCCTCTTTGTTTCCCCCTCCTACACATCTAAGACGCATAGACATACTCACTATCTTACACCAACACACTACGAAAAAGTACCCTGGACCCATGCTTTATTTTGTAGGGGCCATGAGACTTTTACAGGGCTGCTGCTGTTGAGAACCCTCTGGGAACAAAACAATCTATTTCCTTCCAGCAAGTCAACACAACCTTCCAATTCCTATGGCTTTGGTGGAGCTTGACGGAAGCTCAGTATATCATTGAATCATGAAAACACCAGAGGACCACTGGGAGTTTCTATTTGGAGTTGTACATTAATAGGCTAAAGACTGCCAGTGAGCAAAGCAAATCTAATTCAACCTGCAACAGGTCTGAACGTCTGTTAGAATAAATGATACCTCTCCTTTGCCATTTCATTCATCACATCTCAAGTGCCTTATATTCCATTGAACTGTTGTTTACCTCTACTCCACATATCTGATCCAATCCTTGAAAAGATTTTGTTTACATCTCCAGGCCTTATAGCTTTCCAAGACATATCTGTTTTATTTATTTCTTCTGTTTGCATGCAAAGAGTCACAGTCTGAAGTATCTGAGATACAAGGAATGAGACCACCGTAGAGTTCAGTTCCTCCAACCTATCAAACCTAAATTTATTCAGACTGTTCATCTGACTCTCAAACGTGGTGCACTACTTCCACTGAACGGTTCCGTCACCATGTACACGCTGCAGTCCAAATGGCGTTACCTGATCATGTTCTTGGGTGTCCAGTTAGTGGTCATGGCTCTTCTCTCCAGAGAAGGCTACCAGAAAAGAGTGTCATATTTTTTCCGGATTTTCCGTAAGCCGGATTCTACGATGGGACATTCAGTCGGTGGACGCAACCACACGGATGTGTATGCCAACCTCTCCCTTTTAGGCCCTCCTGTTAATAAAGAGGACATGCCCTACTGCCCCAAGCAGTCACCTCTGATTGGTGAGTTTGATGGCTCCTTCAATAGTGTATCAAGTTTCTGATCTCTCTTTATTGTGAATGCATCATATCAGTGTCATAATAAAATGCAGAGGAGCTTCTTTCCGGTATAACTGATAATTATTATTTTTTAAATAAAAAGAAAGGAAAAAAAAAAGTAATGTAAATATACACACTATTTTATTCAATTTTACTTATTTGTTTTCCTTTTTTTTTGTAATTTGAGGGAAAAAAGCTGCTATTCAATAAATATATAAATAAATTAATAGAAATAAAGTATTCCCCCACATCACCAAAAAAAAACCTGCAAGAGTCATAAAAAACAATTAAATGGTCAAAAGATATGGGAACCTTGTAAATAATTAAATAGATCATCATGGATATCTTGGCAAATCTAGGTTTAGTCCACTTTTACAATATCACCGTTACCATATTAACAAGATACTATAAATACTGTCATCCATAAACCATAATTTTTGCAAATACACATTCCAGTCCTGCCACAGTTTTTCGGTGTAACTGGTATTAGCTTGGGGCTCAGTATATAATTGTGCAAATCTACTATATGCGTTTCCTCCTTTTTAGAAATGATCAAAGGGTTAGTTCACCCAAAAATGAGTTTTCTGTCATTAATTACTGACCCTCATGTCGTTCCTCACCCGTAAGACAAACAAATTAAGATATTTTTGACGAAATCCGTGTTTTGTTTTTTTAAATCTCCCATAGAAAGCAACGTAATTACCGTCATTCAAAAACTTTGTTAAAATGGTCAACGTGACTACAGTGGTTCAACCTTAATGTTATGAAGCCACGAGAATACTTTTTGTGTGCAAAAACAAAACAAAAATAATGACTTGATTCAACAATAACTTCTCCTCCCCTGCCTTACTGCTACGCAGTTTTACGTTCAGTGCTTCCTGGTTCTACGTCAGAAAGCCAGCTCAGTATTGGCCGACGCTGTAACATGTGAGCATGTGCGTGTGCTGCTGAAGCAGGAGCCGGCGAATAATGAGCTGGCTTTCTGATGTAGAACCTCGAAGCGCTCAACGTAAACGGCGTAGCAGAACCAGTGGGTGTGGAATGACATCAGGGTGAGTAATTAATGACAGAAATTTCATTTTTGGGTGAAGTAACCCTTTAAAGTGAAGTCAATCCTTCTTGTTCACACTCCTTTCTTATGTTCAGGTGGACCAATTCATGTCACGTTTCCCTCTCGGCTTAAGCTTGCCGAGGTTGAGAGGAAGAATCCGCTTGTTGTCCGTGGGGGGCGTTACAGGCCACCAAACTGTGAGGCACGCCATCGCACTGCAGTAATCATTCCCCACAGAAATAGGGAGCACCACCTCAAGTTCCTCCTCTACTATCTGCATCCCTTCCTACAGCGACAGCAGCTCAGCTATGGCATCTATGTCATTCACCAGGTGTGTCTTCAGTCTGTGATTATAGTTGT
Organism: Anabarilius grahami; assembly: GCA_003731715.1. NCBI lineage: Eukaryota > Metazoa > Chordata > Actinopteri > Cypriniformes > Xenocyprididae > Anabarilius > Anabarilius grahami. The sequence goes on along the minus strand of RJVU01051648.1, from coordinate 554,024 downwards.
GATTTTATTTGGTGATGCAGAAAACAATTAAAGCAGGGGTGTCCAACCCTGCTTATGGAGGGCTACCGTCCTACAGATTTCAGTTCCAACCCTGCTCCAACACACCTGTCTGTAATTATCAAGCAGCCCTGAACACCATGATTAGCTGGTTCAGGTGTGTTTGATTCGGGTTGGAGCTAAAATCTGCAGGGCGGTAGCCCTCCAGGACCAGGGTTGGACACCTCTGACTTAAACGGATAGTTCACCGAAAAATGAAAATTGTCATCATTTACTCACCCTCAAGTAGTTCCAAACATGTATGAATTTCTTTGTTCTGCTGAACACAATGGAAGATATTTTGAAGAATGTCAGTAACCAAACAGATGTCGCGCCCCCCCATTGACTGCCATAATATTTATTTTTCCTACTGTGGAAGTAAATGGGGGACGAGATCTGTTTGGCTACTGACATTCTTCCAAATATCTTCCTTTGTGTTCAGCAGAACAAAGAAATTCATTCAGGTTTGGAACTACTTGAGGGTGAGTAAATGATGACAGAATTTTCATTTCTGGGTGAACTATCCCTTTAAACTTAAATGTTTTCCACACAAAAAAATTCCATGAGCAGCAAGAAATATTTACGGCCAATGGGTCATTGTGTCACTTTCAGCATTACATGGTCTCTCAGTGAATTGAAAAGTTTGCAAGTTTGTTCCTCATATTCATTTTGTTATTCAGGAAGTACAAAAAGGAAATGAAAAACTTGTCAATTGTTAATCGCACTCTTCTGAAAAATGTCTGATCTTTTCTGTAGTAGACCATTTATATCTTTCTGATTTGATTCCCCTAGTAAAAAAAGTGATATATTTAAAATACATTTATTTCATACAAGGTATAGTTTAAATCTATGAACATATTTACTGACATATTTACTTTAGACTTACTAATAAAAATTAGAATTAAACTTTATTTAGAGCATTTCTTTATTGCACAATGCACATTTCTTAATATTAAGCCTAAAATGTGTTTTAATGTCACCACTTAACGTCACCAATGTAATATACTTAGCATGAAATAAATGTATTTCAAATAATTTTAGTATATTTATTTTTCACTAGGGTCCTTCACATCAACAAAGGTCACACCTTAATTTAAGCCATACATTGTTTGTTTTATTTGGTTACCAAAGCAAACTTTTATTCTCATTAGTGTTAATTTTAGACCGTGCTCTCACAGTTTTACATGTTACACAAAGATGTATTTGTTGCTTGGTTACATATCAGATATGCAGCTTTATTATAATACAACTGAACTGTGCCTCCGGCAGTTTCCTGTAAGAGCCAGTTGTAATCACTTTATCCTGTTACAGCTGTCGATCTAGATGCAAACCTGTGCAACTCACTCTGACGGGTCAATCGCTGGTCATCTTTTGCTCTCCCCCTGCTGATCTCCCATTTTAGTGAACAACAATGATCCTAATACAACAGTGTGCCAGATTCAGACCTGTTTCCCTGGGCTACATTGTCTGGATTTTTATTGTTGGTTTCCTAGGTTAATACAGTTTTATGTAGGATTATAGATGTACGGCATGAAATGTTTGCAGAGTTTTGAATTGAATTGTTTTTGCTCCCGACCTGAGAGGCTCGATGAGATTGAAATCCCATTTTCGCTAGTTGAGTTGAACTTTTATTTAGTCACGTTTTGTGCGGATGTAGACTTAAAAAAAAAAAAGAAGAAAGAGAAAGAAAGAAAGAAATTAATACTTTTATTTGGAAAGGATACATTCAATTGATCAAAAGTGACAGAAAAGGCTTTTACATTGTTACAAAAAAAATTTAAAATCTATTTCAAATAAATACTGTTCATAGACTACAAAACGATGGATTACCGTCAGAAGAAAATAATCTCCTTGCGTATGTTTCTGACTTTGATATTCCCACCTCACATCAAGAGGGCAAGGATTAGACCGTAATCCTTAATCTCTTCTCTGAAAATCCTGACCACATCATAGATTCAGTCCATTTTTATGAGTATAAATGTATGTACAGGCTGCACTGCTGAGTCTGTATATCTTATCATTATAATTTGTTCAATAACAATGACGCTCTTTGTGTGTAGGCTGGTAATTACACCTTTAACCGAGCAAAGCTGATGAACGTGGGATTTCGTGAGGCCATGAGGGAGGAGGATTGGGACTGCCTCTTCTTTCATGATGTGGACCTTATTCCCGAAGACGACCGTAACACCTACGTCTGCGATGCTCACCCCAAACACGCCGCCATTGCCATGGACAAATTTGGCTACAAGTCAGTGTTCAGCTGCTCTCTATCTGCATTTCATTTGACTTCATTTGCCTGTATTCTACTTCAACTCCTACACGTATAGATTATGTACATGTGTATGATTTACTATCAGATCAATTTACACATCTATTTGTGGAATAAATAAGAATTTGACTCTTACCATTTTATGTACGTTAAAAAAAATGTAATATTAAAATAATAAATAACATATTTTATTGGATTATCACATAAAATGTATATATTAAAAGCAGCAAAAATAATTGATATAGTTTTACTGTGACTTTCAAACAACAGCAAAAAAAAACTAAAATAATAATAAACACACATAAAACACTAACCAGTCACTTTACTAAACTGAATAAATACATTTATAGTGTTTTTGTCCATTTCTCCTTCCTGTTATCACTCAGACTGCCTTATAAGATGTATTTTGGAGGAGTGTCAGCTCTGACCCCTGTTCAGTACCTCAAGATGAATGGTTTTCCAAACAATTACTGGGGCTGGGGTGGTGAGGATGATGACATCGGCGTCAGGTGAGTGATTGAGTGTGTTTATTTGCTTTGGTGGGTTGAGTGTGTGCACAGATGCTTTGTGTGTGTGTGTGTGTGTACATTAATGGAGAGGTCTGTGTGGGAGGAGATCTATCCTTGTGATGCAGCTGGCCGTGAACCACCTGTCTTTCTTAGCTTTGTCAAGTTCAAAGCTTGAGTGTCCACATCTAATGATGTGTTACTGTCAGCTTTATAGGGGTGTGTTGTGTGGTCTGATATTTTCTAAAATTATGAGTCATGGCTCACCAGCTCAGCCACTTTGCAAATGATCAAATATTGTTATGTTGTACATTTTAAAATCAACTAAAATTCAAAGAAATTAATTTGGGCTGCACAATATATCGTTTCAGCATTGTCATTGACATGAGCGATTTGCGCATCCACGATAGTCGCATCGCAGGATGTGTGATGTCAAATTATAGGAATCGTAGTTGATCCATGATCTGTATGGACCAGACCCCATAGTTTGATTCCCAGATTAATTGCAAAGTTTAACCATTACAGAGTGAAAGTTTTTAAGTCCTGTCAGTTTAAATATTCAAGCGAGTTTAAAGCATTCAAGCACAAGAAGACGTAAAAGAGAACTCAATTCAGAACACTCAATCTGAATGGATACATATGCCACAAAATGATCAAAATGCCAGTCTCAGCGGGTATCCTCATCGCTTATGTCTTATGTGAACGTAAACAATTGAGAAAGAAAACTGATACATATCATTATATTGGATGCGTGCATTAACCCTAACGGCAGCAGGAATGTTAAGCTGCTGTCACTTTAAGAGCTAGTGTCAACAACAAAAAGAAAAATCACTTTTGTGCTTTAACAAAGATGAATTATATTCAATTCATTAATTATTATTAATTATATTTAATTTATGCAGTGTTATTTTACATCTGGCAGTTTCTGTGCCTGAATACTGTTAGACTTACCTGAAAAACACAAAGCCCTTTTTATTTCATTAGTATCTTTACTCTATTCTATTTTATTTATCTATGCTTGTAATATGTTTATTATTTTCCATGCAGATGCACTCAAATCACCACAGTCATTCGAGAATTAATAGTTCTTTCCAAATACAGCTGTTCAAGTCATCTGGTGAATTGTTTTCATGTTGCTGTATATATCGTAGAAAAACAAAATATAAAAAAAAAAATTTTCTTCCAATATCGTGCAGCCCTAAATGTCTTTGCGACTTAAAGCCGCGCACACACTTAACGATTGTAAGGCCGATTATGAATGTAAATTGATACTTATGACTGATCGCACTCAAACGCGTCCTGTCGCTTTCAGTCTGCGATTACAGTCAGTGTTCAAATTCCATGTGTAAGTATTTAAATCTGCTTCAGTCGCAGGAAACAATCGGTATGTGTGTTCAGTCTTAGAATGTTTCAGCTAATCGTTAGGTGTGTCCCAGGCTTTAGTGGATTCATTTTGTCGGACTCACCGCAGGTAACTCATAATCTGCAGTTGTTACTCCTGTCTCCTGACAAAAACATTGCATGCGGCGCATGTAGAGTGTGGAAAGTTACTGGAGCGCGCAGCCGCGCGTCTCTCACAAGAAACGTCATGGCAGTGATTGACAAGCCAGAGGGCCAATCGGCTGATGTTTTTAAGGCCCTACCTCGTGCACAGATGATGTATATTAATAATATTCCTTTCAGTGCACCTAATAAATAGTCTTTTATCAGTTAGTAAAGACAGTTTCAAGTAATATTGCAAAAATGTATAAAAACAAAACATCCTCTGTACCACCTTTAATCGTTTGACAGCCCTAGAATAAAAGTTTAAAAAGCTTTAAAGTTTGAAGATTTTGATGTTTTAAATGCCACTTATAGAATTTCAGTTTATATACACTACTGTTTCAAAGTTTGGGATCAGTAAAAAAAAATTATGTTTTTGAAACGAGTCTCTTTACCAAGGGTCTATTTGTTCAAAATACAGTAAAAATAGTGAAATAGTATTACAGTTTAAACTACTGTTTTCTATTTTAATATATTTAAAAATGTAATTTGTTCCTGTTAAATTTTCAGCATTACTCCAGTCTTCTGTGTCACATGATCCTTCAAAAATCATTCTAATATGCTGATTTGGTGTTTAAGAAACATTTCTAATTATTATTTTGAACACAGTTGTGCTGCTTAATATTTTTGGGGAAACTGTTATATATTTTGTCAGGATTAAAAAGAACAATGTTTATTTGAAATAAAAATCTTTTTTTTTAGCATTATAAACATCTTTACTGCCACTTTTGATAAATTCAATGCACCCTTGCTGAATAAAAGTATTCATTCCTTTCAAAAATAAATCTTACTGACCCTAAGCTAACGGTAGTGTATTTCATCACATTTAGAAAATTAACTTTTGTGGACCAGAGTGGAAGAATTCCTCATTTCCCAGAATGCATTATCTGTGTTGAAGTCATCTTCCTGCCATTCTGATTCAAATTGCAAATTCAGATTCCTGAGGGTGTGGCCCACTCAATGAAATTCACACTCATGAATCAAATGGGAATGAGTAACTCAATCCTGAGTGTCTCCTTCTGCTTTTTTGCACACTGTCTAACATTCTTCATCTTCTCAGGGTCTCACTTGGAGGAATGCTGATCAGTCGTCCATCTCTAAAAGTGGGCCGATATAAAATGATCAAACACAAGCATGACAAAGGCAATGAAGAGAATCCAAAAAGGTAGAATCACATTACAACCATCTGATAAATGCACAACCACCATTGACAAGATGCCTTTCGACATCTTTCTGTAGTCCTCCATTGTAAAATGTGCACATTCTAAAGGTGTGGTCACATTAATGAAATTTCGATCAACAATGCTTCATTGGCTGTCGTTAATAGTGTGATATGAAGCAACCAGCTTCAAGCAGCTTTGTATTGGTCAACGTTGAAATAATTTTTGGAAATATTTCGCCCTTACGCGAAATTCCCATTCGCATGCATTCCTATTGAAATTACTGCATTTCGCCCACAAAAAAATGTGACCACACCTTAACACATTTTCGCTTTAAAACGATGACATCATCTCCTAGTACTTCCTCTGTTCAAGCTGTTTGCTCTCATGCAGGTTTAACATGTTGGCTAAGACCCGGCACACATGGAAAAATGACGGTATGAATACGGTGGAATATGAGATCGTGTCCCGGGATTATCAACCGCTTTACACCAACATTACAGTCAACATCGGCACCGAGGCAGGGCTGCACCCGACCAAAAAAAAGAGGCACAAGTCCTAGCGCCAATGCCGCACTGCCTGCAGACCACTCGCCCACATGCACATGGCCAGTGAATTCACGGGACATCATGCCTTTACTGCACCACAGACTTTTCTGCTGTAATGGTGGACCCATCTAGTGGTACCATGATTCTCTGCCCTTTCTCTCTCTCTATTTCTTTCTCCAAAGTTTGACATTTTGATCCTGTGCTCACTGGTTCACGTTATCAGTCAGGATGCTGCAGAAACTTCATTAACTGGTCCATATACTGACCGCTTCGCAGAATCCGTAATGAACCACTCTGCAGGAAGGATGTGTTTCCTGACGGACAGACTGTTCATACATCCTCTGTGCCAATGGGCACCATTTTAAAAACCTATGTTGCCTTAGAGTCAAGCTGCACTCTCTCTTTACATTTCTTTCATGACGATTGAATCGCAGGTTCAGCCTCTTGTAGTAGGGTGAGGACGAGGGTAAAATTCCTTTAATGCCATGTGATGGAAATCGTGAAGCAGGCCGATGTTCTGCATAAGCAACATTGTTTTCCGCACTACTCTGTGAGTCTGGTGCATTTCCTATTCAGTAAATTAGTACTTAACAACTTGATTATGTACTGTATTGTTATCCAGGCAGGTGGAGTGATATTTTGTTATATCTTTCATTTCAAGTAACGCACTCAGAACTGGCCTCTTTGGTAGTAATAACCACTCTACATATACTGATGTTCTCCTTTTTGCCTTTGGTTGTCTTAGTAGTAACGTTGGCTTTTATAATCAACGCGCTGCCTCTCATTTTCATGAATTACTCAACACATTGTATTTTATCTGCATGAGTATTTTTATTTTTTATGATTGGTTGGCTGTGTCCGGTTTTGTCATTTGCTTTGGATTAGTAATAGGGTTGTTGAATGTAGCTGTATTCCTCTTCTTGGTGAGAGAATGCCACGTCATTGCAGAGTGCATCATGTTGTTTCCGTTCGGGTTGGCTTCATGAAGAGTGCATGCCCTTCAACCCATGTTCCCATTTCAGTCCAACACTTATTCAAAGAATTTGCCTAGAAATGCCTAGATCCTCGAACCCTTTACTCGAAAGATTTTAGAAAGTCTCATTTATGAAACACAAGTGTAAATTATTCGTAAAACCATTCGTAAGTAAATTGTCCCATTGAATAAAATGCGCAAATTTTTGTAAAAACCATTCTAATGGAAATTGGTGTAATGAATCGAATGCGTTAACAACTGTAAAATCATTATGTAAATTGTTGCATTGAATTGAATGCGCTAACGTTCTTAACCATTTTTACATAAATTGTTTGTTGAATCAAATGCACAAATTTTTGTGAAACCATGCTGCGTTAAATTAAATTCGCAAATGTCCGTAACTATTCTTGCGTAAATTTGTAAAACTATTCTACGGAGCCCCGCACATGACATGCAGGAAAAAAATAGTAGGCTAAATCGTGTGCACGATTTACTAATTTGTTCCCTTTATTTACTAAATTGTGTGCACGATTTACTATTTCGTTACCTTGATTTATAAATCATGCGCATGATTTATAAATCTAAAGAACGAAATAGTAAATCGTGCACGCGATTTAGCAAATTGAGGGAACGAATTAGTAAATTGTGCGCACAATTTAGCAAATCGAGGGAATGAAATAGTAAATCGTGCACACAATTTACTTTTTTCTTGATGTCATGTGCGAGGCTCCATACTATTCAAACGTAAATTGGTGTAAAAAATCGAATGCGCCAACAACCTTGAAATCATTGGTTTATGAATTTTAACACATTTACATTCTTAAGAAAATTGTTACATTGAATTGAATGTGTGAATGTCCTTAACCATTGTTGTGTAAATTATCACGTTCAATCAAATGCGTTAATATTTGTTAAACCATTCTTACGTAAATTGTTGAATTAAAAATTTCATACGCAAATGTTTGTAAAACCATTTTTACATAAATTGTTGCATGGAATCGTATGCGCTATCAATCATAAAACCATTCCTATGTAAACTAGACCCTTTAATTGCATGTGCTAATGTTCACAACACATTCAATGCAACCAAACAATTTACAGATTGGTTGTTCTGCTTGTTCACGAATGAGACCCATTATTGGCATAATCTGAAAATGAAAAAGTTGTGCGTTTCCCATATTTAAAGACTGAATCCTGGCCTTCACAGACAAAAGTTAACCTTGTTTTTGCCATGCCTTGTCTTTGTCTAGCCTCTAAATGTCTTCTGCAATGTTCAGTCTCACGGTGAAACAGACTGTGTGACAGTCCAAACACAGATGTTTCAGACTGAAGGCACAGTAGCATCTCAAATGTGTTTGTGAGACTGAGAGAACTTGATCATACATTGTTTTCTGATTGCTGCTGTTCTCTGTGTGAATGTGAATGGTGGAGGTATTGCTCCTTTCTTTACTAATGTGTATGCTGTTGGAAGCTTGTGATGGGGCATTTGAAAAAAATATGGTGTTGGGTCACTGAAAGAAGTCATTGGATGTCGTCGAGGCAGAGATACCAAAAAATCATAGCATTTTTTTTTAACAAGCATGTTTTATTTTCTTTTTTTGTTGAACAGTAAGTCTTTTTTCTTAATTACAAAAGGATAAGGTGGCCATTAATGGTCAGGTTAATTAAGTCTGTCCCTTACCCAAGTCTGTTGGCTCACGTAGAATATCACTTGAGTGTAATGACTGTATACTCTTTTGATTTGAGTTATTTTGGGATGTAATGGGTGACTCGAGATGTTTATTCTTCACATTGAGAAATTATATTTGATAGTTATTCAGATCATCATCATAGAAGGTACTTTGAAAATCCTCATCCATGAATGATATAGTTTGATATGTACAGATGACCGGCTGCACGCTACTCAGGTGGGGTGATGGATCAGATGTTTCTAAATGTGCCTTACTGGGCGTCAGTAATCTTGAGTTCTTCAGTGGGCAGTGCTCTGAGCGCGGGGCATTTGTTTCTCTTTAAGAAGTCTGCACACTACTCAGCGGCCTTATGATGATTTAATAAAACAAATGTTAATGTACTAAATGTCTCATGTGTTTTGTGACTGGTGTGTTTTAGAGATTTGTGCAATTCTTAAAGGGTCTAACTGATGTTTTTAATGACACTTTTAAAAGATTGATTAAACTGCTGCCAAAAAGTCTTTACAACCCTAATAAAAAGAATAGTGTTGGATGATCGTAAAGGGTTAGGTTCACCCAAAAATGACAATTCTGTCATTAATTACTGACCCTCTTTCCAAACCCGTTAGAACTTCGCTCATCTTAGGAACACAAATTAAGATATTTTTGATGAAATCTGAGAGGTTTCTGATCTCCCTATATACACAGCAATGTCATTCCAAATTTCAAGCCCCCAAAAGGTAGTAAAGACATCATTAAAATAGTCCATGTGACTACAGTGGTTCAACCTTAATAATATGAAGTGACGAGAATCCTTTTTTGTGCGCAAAAACTAAGTGCAGTGCTTCCGGGTTTACATCAGAGCGCTGACTCATTATTGGCCAGCTCCTGCATCAGCATCACACGCGTCGTTGTGCTCACGTGAACAGTGTCGGCCATTAACTAGCCGGATGTAGAATGAGTTCTGAAGTAGAACACGGAAGCGCTGCACTGTGTTTCCTACGTCAACAGCGTAGGAGACCGACAGGGAAGAGAAGAAATTGTTGAATAAAGTTATTTTTGTTTTTGCACACAAAAGGTATTTTCATCACCTCATAACATTAAGCTTGAACCACTACAGTCACATGAACTATTTTAACGATGTCTTTACTACCTTTCTGGGCCTTGAAATTTGGAATTTACATCAAAATATATTGATTTGTGTTCCGAAGATGAACGAAGGTCTTACAGGTTTGGAACGACATGAGGGTAAGTAATCTTGGGTTAACCTTCTTATTTGCATATTTATGAGGTCAGTAGCATTGATTGGACAAGTACCACATGTGATGTTTTAACCATTTGTGATTTGTGGGAATGTTGCCACAGATCCAAATATGAAAGGCTTCAGCAAACACTTGCCATAATTGTTCCTGCAGACACAATTTATTCTTAAATAAAGAGGTGTCTCTTACAATTTTTATCAATTCTAGTTTGACAGCTTTGTGAATGCATGTATGTTAAATGTACGTTATTGTGAGATTCACCCATCCGTTCGTTTTTTTGTGTTTGCACAATATTACAATCACAATATTAAAGATTTTTTAGCTACTTGTTTCATGTCTTTAATTTCTACATTTACTAATACATTTAAAAAAAAAAGTTCTGTTAATGTAACATGAACAATTGAATTATTAACTAACATTAACAAAGATTAGTAAGCGCTGTAAAAAATATATTGCTCATTGTTAATGCGTGTTAGCTAATGTATTAACAAATTACATCTTATTTTAAAGTTACCCATATTTTAAATGTTTTTGTCCATACAGTTGAAGTCGGTGGTGCACAATAGAACATTGGAGTCTCTGGAACCCATCTACTTTTGTTGCATGAACAAAACAAAAAAAAAAAAAACAGGAAATTTTCCAAATATCTTCTTGTGTGTTCCATAGAAGTTTGGAACAACAATGAGTTATTTGAGTGAAAATGCCAAAACTTAAAACAATAATCGGACACTAACACAGCTGTGCAAAGAAAATCTTTAATCTTTATTACTTGTTAAACATGACTTATATTAACCAATAAATACGAAAGAGGAAACCGCATGCAGCTGACAGATCGATGCTGCCATCTTGCACAACACAAGTTAAGGCATTGAAATTTTCCTGACACTGCTGTACCTGGTGTAACATTGATCACAAAAACCCGGCCGACGTCACTACTACTTCACCAAAGCGTACGGTAAGAAGTGGTTTGTCTGATAATAGCGTCATCTACTCGTGCTCATCCGCAGCAAGTCTCTCAGAGTTCGGTACGGTTTTCACATATGGCTTGATTTGTTGCTCTTCCTCCTAATGACAGTAAAACAAACCGGCTAAGTTTGTGCACTCTAAACCGCCTCAGTGTTTCATGAATGAAAGATGAGACAACGCTCTCATGTAACAGCTCAATGATCTATAGGCTCCTGTGCATTTATCTCAAGTGTTCTTGATACGTCCCTAGTGCTTCATGAGGATCACCAGGATCTTCTTACAAAAACATTTTGCTGCAAATACAAATCATATCAAATTGACTGCATAATTAGCAATTTACATAAAAAAAAGAAACTAATCTGATTGAAGTGTCCCTTCATGTAATGTTACAGTACACTGTCTAGATATAGCTAATGGGATGTGGACACTAGGAGGGGATTCACAATACAGTGGATTAAGGGTATCAAAAAATGAGTCACTCGGGAAGTATGAAATTCTGTACAACCCCAAGATTGCATATGTTGTCATCTCTTCCGTACTCTTCATGTCTCTCTTCTAGCCTTCTTCTTTTTGACTGGTGGTTTCGGGGACTCCCAGCTGTCATCTGTTTTTTCTAGAGGAGATGAGATAAGTGTTTTGCAAACCTTTAAATGGTTTAGTTCACCCAAAAATTAAAATTGTCATTATTTACTTGCCCTCATGTCGTTCTTCGGAACACAAATGAAGATATTTTTGATGAAATCTGAGTGCTTTCTGTCTCTCCATTGACAGCTACGTGACTGACACTTTGACAATTCTAAAAGTTCATATAGAGATCATAAAACTAATCCATATGAATTGAGCGGTTTAGTCCAAATTTTCTAAAGAGACTCAATTGCTTTATATGATGAAGAGATTGAATTTTGCTTGATGAGTGCGAGAACCAATGAGGTTCATTCTCGTGTGTTACGCAGCACGTTAGAGCTTCTGCAAGATGTTTGTTCTCATGCGCCAAGCAGGTTCTGTTGAGTTTCTGTTTATGTTCTCTGATCAATGTTTATTTGTGAATAAAAGCCTAAATTAAATCTGTTCATCATATAAAGCAATCGAGTCTCTTCAGAAAATCTGGACTAAACCACTAAATTCATATGGATTAGTTTTACAATCTCTTTTTAAAGCGTCAAAGTGGTAGTTGCGTAGCTGTCAACGGAGAGACAGAAAGCTCTCAGATTTCATCAAAAAGACCTTCATTTGTATTCCGAAGATGAACTAAAGTCTTGCGGGTTTGGAACGACATGAGGGTGAGACAATTTTCATTTTTTGGTGAACTAACCCTTTAAAGTGCCCCAATTACATTTTTTTTTAAATTACAAGTTGTGTGTAATATAGCTGTTTGTTAATGTAAAAGGTCAGAAGAGTACATGATGGAATTATTGTCTCCCAAAAGAATGAACCATTACTGAACTGCCTGAAACAAATCGTCAGTAATTCCAGTCTTACTTCCTGCACAAACCAACGTAGCTTCTAATTGGCATAATGCCACCAACAAAGTCTACTTTTACCTCAAATTGTAATTGTAGCTGAGGCCTGAAAGAGTTTGGTTGAACATGTTGAGAAGATGCTGTTTTAAGCAAAAGAAAGTTTACTTTGCGTGCATTTCCAAAAGATGAGGAGGGCTCAAATTGATACGGTAAAACCGACACCATCATTACTGTTCAAATTTACTTTTTGTATAAAAATGCAGAGGAAGCCTCCAGAACTGAAATTAAGATACGGTAATGGGTGTTTCTTTTCCGACATGTGCTGTAAGTGCAAAATCACAATAGACTGGGCCATCTGGCCAATCAGAGCAGAGTAGGCTCTCGGAGAGAAGGGGTTTAGAGAGACTGGATCCTTTATAGAGTGGTGCAGGTATGACGTCACTTTGTAGGCCAAGCGGCAGTTAGCATCACACTGGTTCCCTCGACAAAAACCCAATAGGATTTTTCCATTATCACAAAAAACAAGCACTGTGATCAACAAAAGTTTGATACTTCCATGTTTTGTCCATGAACACCACTAGATGAATATAGATGAATTTTGAAGCCTAAATGCATAACTACTATAAACGAACTACGCCACGGTCCCATGACTTCAATGTCACCATCACTAACCGACAACTCTTTCAGTTTTTATCTAAAAACATTTTCCCATAAAGTTTGAGTTAGAATAGTTCATAAGAGCACAATTATAAGCATAACGAGGACTGATGACGTTTAATGTCCCCGACAGACTCTGTAGTCCCATGTAGCCACTTGTTAGCAAATGCCTTTTTCAAGACATGTAACAGAAAAAAAGTGGGGTAATGCTGATGTATTTTATGTTCTAGAATAAAACGTGAAAGTGTCTTGAGCTTGTGTTCAACGCAGACCTTATTTCAGCCATTTAACCGAAATGGACGATAGAAACGTATGTGCTCGGTTCGTATGTCCTACAAAGTGATGCAGTACCTGCACCACTCTACTGAACCGTTTCAGACACTGACAAAAGAGGTGATGCTACTATGTGTATTATAAGAAAATTAAAATGTTTTTTTGACCTTGGATGCATGTAAACCAGGGATGGGCAACTTCAGTCCTGCAGAGTTCAGCTCCAACCCTGATAGAGACTCACCTGTAGCTTCCTAGTAATCCTGAAGACATTGATTAGCTTGTTCAGGTGTGTTTGATTAGGGTTGGAGCTAAACTGTGCAGGACAGTGGCCCTCCTGGAATGAAGTTGCCCATCCCTGATGTAAACCTATTGTGGGAGACCTCCAAAACAAAATTAGGAACCTTTAAAATAGCATAATAGGGGCACTTTAGACTTAAATGCTTTTATATATGGTGGTTGAACGTACTTTGTGTTGGTACAGGAGTAGATTTGTCAGTCAGCTCGGGTCCACTTGTTCTCTGTTGCGTCTGTACTGGATCTGGCGGAGGCTGTGTAGATGACGACAACTTTAGGATCTAGTTTTGTTGCTAATAGCCAGAAGAATGTTGAAAAACAGAGTTCTCACCCCTGCTGTGTCAGCTGAGACATTTCCCGTCATGTTCTGTGCCGGTGTCGCAACACTCGTGTCTCTCTCTGCCTTCACCTGCGCCTGAATATGATGTAGATTTTCTGCATTAGGTTTGAAGTAACAGATCAGTTCTTTGTTTATAATTTCTGGAAATATCCTCACCTGAGCAGAAGGTCCAGCATCCTCAACCTTCTTCTTCTTCTTTTTCTTCTTCTTAGCTTTACCGCTACCAGGGGCGCCTGCTTCGTCTTTATCTTTCTCGTTATCAGAATCCTGTAGAATGAAGAGAAATAAGGCAGTTTTCAGCCTTTGTTCAACTGCTTGGTTATAGGGATGCGAATTGTCAGGATTTGGTTAATTCTGATTCCATTAATGATTCTTTAGCCATACTATTTTATTTAATGTTTTTTCAAAGTACCATTTATTAACACGAAACTGGACAACATTTTACAATTAGGTCCCATTAATTAACGTTAGCAATACATTTGTTATAGTATTTACTATTTTTTGTTAAAACTGTCCATTGTTAGTTAAGTTAGTTCAGGTCCATTTTACAGATACAACTTTTAATTTAAAATTGTATTAGTAAATGCTTAAATTAACGTTACCTAAGATTGAAATGTTTAGGTAAATGCTTTAGAAGTATTTTACATTGTTAGTTCATGTTAACTAATGGAACTATAGTAAAGCGTTACTCAATAAGGTATATCTTTAATGCATTTATTTTGAGTCGGAATTATAGAGATTCATTTGAGTCATTTTGACTGATTCATTAAAAGAACCGACTCATAAGAGTCATATGTTCTTTAATGGGACTACATTAGTTGCGCCAAGGATTCCCATTTTTTGTCAGCGCGCCCCTTTGACCTAAAATATTTATTACCCCGAGATTTCAATTTAATATTTTAACCCGTTTGCATGCTCACTGTTCTCTGATGTCACTTAATGGTCACCTGATATGCAGGTATACAAATAAAATCTTTTTAACTAGGTTTTATTGTTATTGTTTTTATTTTAAAAGAATTTTAATTTCAAATTAATTATTAATTAATTATTAGCTTTATCAACTCACAAACCCCCTGCAGTTTGTAAACAAACTATGTTTGTTTATTGTGTTGTTCTGTATTATTTGCAACACCAGTCTCTTTCACTCATCACAATCAATATTTCTAAATATAGAAACAGATTCTGGATTCTCAACCCAGATCAGAAACTGATTTCAATTCCTTCTCGTTATTAATTCAGTGAGGTAAAAATGAAGTTTGTATCCACAGGCCTACAGCTGCACAACAAACTGACCTGTGTCACTTCCGGGACTGACCTGTGCCACTTCCGGGACTGGCGGCTCCATCAGCAGTGTGCTCACGGGCTGTTGCTCAACATAGTTCCCCCACTCCTCTGATGGAGCATTCCAATCACATGATGGATCTGTAGATGGGCTGTCTTAGGAACACAACAGCAACTCTTAGTAAGTCAGTAAGTCTGTGACTCTGTTTATGTGAATGAAATCAGATTCTGGGCATGTATAGATTCGTACTTATTCCAGACCACACATCATCCACTGGTATAGGAGGCTGAGCACTCCAACTCAGGTCAGGGACTGTAAACACAGTAAACATGTTTTTTGTTATGGATCTAGTTATTTTTATATGACACTGGAACTGGAGATGCTGTACACGATTAAGTGGTACAGAGAAACAGCTCCTGGCTGAATATGAGCAGAGCTAAAGTTTAGTTACGCATTTATTTCAGGAATTTGTAATTACCGGCAGTCAATCCACTGAATGAAACTGGAATATGAGATCCATCCACAATGGTCCAGGAGCCTGTATTAAGAATAATAATTAAAAAAAGTATATATTTGTATTTATATACATACAATAGATTTACAAAGAAGTCTTATGCTCACCAAGACTGCATTTATTTGATAAAAAAAATACAATAACAATTGTAATATTATGAAATATTACATATTAAAATAACTTAATGTTTTAAAATGTATTTATTACTGTGCTGGCAAAGCCGCATTTTTAAATAATCCAGTCTTCAAGTGTCACATGATCCTTCAGAAATCCTTCTAATATGCTGATTTGCTTCTCCAAAAACGTTTCTTGTTATTATCAACTTTAATAACAGTTGTGCTGTTGTGCCATGATACATTTTTTTCAGGATTCATTCTTGAATGGAAAGTTCAGCATTTATTTGAAATCGATTTCTTTTGTAACATTTTAAATGTTTGTATTGTCACTTTTGATCAGTTTAATCAGACCTGAAAACTCTGATATGTACTGAATAGTACACAAAGAGTTGATTATGACATCTATTATAAGTTATTGACTGAGGCAATAGAGAAACATTAAGAAAGAATAAATGTGATTGACCAGTAACCAGTTGCAAGTCAGATTTCAAACCATGCATCTCCAGCATGATCACCAAGGTTCAACCAGTCCATCATTTTAATAAAGACATGTATAATAAGAGATATAATAAGACAAAATATGCTAAAGAATTCATGATTACTGAAACTTTTTTCTCAGTACCTTCCATATCTTGGGGCCAGGCAGAGGGTTCACTAGTCTGACGCTCAGTAGGGACAGTCACTCTGGTCCAGCTCTCTGCCTGAACACTGGCCACCTGAGGAGGAAGCTGCAGGCCCAGATCACTCCAGCCAGAACCATTAACAACCAGCACTTCCTCCCAACATGGTGTCACTACAAGACCACAGGAGGCATGATCAATATAAGCATAAACAAAGAAATTAGTAAATAAGCCTATCTGTTAACATTTGATTGATTACCTTGAGGAACGACATTGTCTCGTACAAAACTTGCTTCAACTTCAGGTGGGTCAACTAAAAAGTTAAGGGAGAAAAGAATTTTGATTCACCCATTATATATTCACAACTGTGATGTACCACAGCACATTATAAACAGTGATCATATGAGCATTTTATTCCAGTTGTAAACATACCCTCCACTTCTCTTTGGACTGGAGGTGTAGAAACAGCAGTGGTGATGGTGGTTTCTGGTTCTTCTGGGGTGGTTTGGACCTGCTCCATGGTACTAAAGGCAGTCAAAGCTGCTGTTGCTACTGGGCTGCCTGACCCATCACCTGGAGGCTTGTCCTTCCGCCGCTGTTGTCGTTTCTCACGGTTACTGACTTTGGTCTCCCAAGTACCTGACAGATACAATTACCATGACAATCATGTTCCAACCACTGTATGCAAATAAAATTTAAGTGCTGAGCCACAGGTATTAGGCAAATTCTTCTGTAGACTATTTTTATTATATATAAATACACTACTGTGCAAAAGTCTTAGTATCCCCCCCCCCCAAAAAAAGGTTTTTAATCTGGTTATTTATATCTTTTGTTGTTGTGTGTCAGTATAAAATATCAGTTTACATTTCTAAACATTCATTTAGCCATTAATTGTAAGAATCCAGTGAGATTTTTGTATGCTCAAGGAGTCTGACAACAGCCGGTGCTCCACACTGAGATCAAAGCTACCTGAAAAATGATGCGCAAGTGTACCTGGACAAAAGCTGTTTTAAACGCAAAGGGTGGTCACACCAAATATTGATTTGATTTGGTTAATAGAAGTTAATTGGTAACACTTTACAATAAGGTTCATTAGTTAAACATTAGTTAATGTATTAACTAACATGAACTAACCATAAGCAACACATCTGTTACTGTATTTACTAATCTTCGTTAACGTTAGTTAATGAAAATACAGTTGTTCATTGTTTGTTAATGTTAGTTAAAAGTGCATTGATGTTAACAAGATTTTAATAATGTATTAGTAAATGTTGAAATTAACATTAACAAAGATTAATTAATGCTATATAAATGCATATCGTGGCCTAATGGAGAGAGAGTCAGACTTGTAACCCAAAGGTCATGGGTTCGAGTTTCAGGTCCGGCAGCGATTGTCGGTGAGGGGAGTGAATGTCCAGCACTCTCCCCACCTTCAATACCATGACTGAGGTGAGACCCTTGAGCAAGGCACCGTACCCCCAACTGCTCCCCGGGCGCCGCAGCAATGGCTGCCCACTGCTCCGGGTGTGTGTTCACGGTGTGTGTGTTCACTGCGGTGTGTGTGCACTTGGATGAGTTAAATGCAGAGCACAAATTCCGAGTATGGGTCACCATACTTGGCCACATGTCACTTCACTCACTCACTCACTTATAAGTGCAGTTCATGATTAGTTCATGTCAACTAATGTAGTTAACTAATTAACCTTATTGTAAAGTGTTACCAGTTAATTGATAAATAAAATCTCCTTGTGCATACAAAAATCTCACTGGGATTCTTACAATTAATGGCAAAATGAATGTTTGGAAATGTAAACTGATATTTCCTACTGACACACTACAGCAAAAGATATAAATAACCAGCTTAAAACCATTTTTGGGGGTGAAAATACTGACGTGCCTAAGACTTGTGCACAGTAGTGTGTGTACATATAAACAAACAGTCAACCCAAAAATTCAGACATTTTTGATATATTTTTACTAGTAGGTGCAGGACACTATAGTTCATTAATGTAAGTGAGGATAGCAAAATTAAGTAAACTGTGACATATTATACCCAAAAATTCTTCGTACAGTGGAATAGAAGTAAAATTGATACAAATTTGGAACCAAAAATTATTCAGACACTTTGACCTGACCATGTTTTGCTTAAGTGTTATCTGACATAATTAAGATTATTTTTTTCTGACAGTTTAACTCTGAGATCTTGTCATATTTTATTACCATTTTTTTTAAACTATAGTGAATAAACTGTAATAATGAATGAAATGTTCAAGGTGTCTGAATAAATTTTGGTTTGACTGTATATATATATATAATTAGTCATTTATCTATCTAATAATTCATTTGGTAAGTTCTTTGTACTAATTATGTGTACTATTTATAAAGTACAGGATTCATAGTAATCAGAATATACCTTCATCAGGTTCTTTGCCATCAACAGATACAGAGGATTTCTTCTCTTTTGCAGGAGGCTTTGGCTTTTTCTTATTCTTCTTTGCCTAAAACCACCAGGAACATCAGAATGAATAAATGACAGTATTTTCATTTTTGGCTAAAATATCCCTTTAAACCTAAATGTCAAAGTGAATGAAACAACGCATTTCTTTATGACCTTGTCAGTCTTTCCTTCTGGTAGTTCTTGACCGTCCAATACTTTGGCATCTTCCTGTGGTTCAACAGCAAGTCCATTCCTCTGGGCCTTCTGTGAAACATTTAGAAAATTGCTTGACTTTTAAAACAAAAGACAATGGGATAGTAATACATGTTAAAGTTATTACTGATATTTGTATTAAGAGTGACTATTTCATTCAAATTATGCCATTTGACTGCTGTTTTGAATAGTATTTGAATGTCAGTTGGTGTTTTGATCATAAACAACTCAGTATTTCTAATGAATCATTTTAGGAAACAATTCAATGACTCGCTCATTAAACACTCGCTTTTCTCCACCTACAGGCGTAACGATCATGGTAACGATGCAACCTGCAGTAAAACGAATCTGATAGAATATTTTTGGTGAACCGATTCAAAAGAATCGAGTCAGTAACCCCAAACCTTCTCAGCATTCTTCTTTCTGTTCCTTCTCTTGGGCTCATCTGCCGTCTTCACCGGTTGCGCTGCACCGGTTTTTTCAACAGTGTCTCCTTTCTCTGTCCCTGAAAGTCTTTTTGAGAAACCACGACAGACCGAGACCCATAAAATTAGCATGAAAACGAGACCGACCCAGGCCGTTAAAAGGAGCAGCCATGGAGCGCAGAGATCAGGATTCAATCCCAAATCTATTCCCAGCTCAGACTTCAGATAGACGAGGCCGGTCGACAGGGTTTCTCTGACATATCCCGTTATCTGCTCCACATGCTGTGAAGCGATCTCTTGCCAGCCCGGTGCCATTGCAATCTATTGTGCGGGCACCGGCGTGCAATCATTCACAAAATCAATACTTTGTGATAATTGCACGGGAATAAATGTTGCTTTGCCAGTTTATCCCCAGCGTGCCACCGATTACGGCTGCTATTGCTGCTTCTATTCAACCATTGGTTGAAGGTGCATGAACTGACTTGCAGACAAGCTCCCCTTATTGGGCTGGAGTGCAATTGAGTTTATTTGCAGTCTTTTGAAATGGACTAGGTCAGTGTTTCCCAACCAGGGTTAAAGGATTAGTTCACTTTCAAATTGAAATTTCTTGATAATTTACTCACCCCCATGTCATCCAAGTTCATGTCTTTCTTTCTTCATTCGAAAAGAAATTAAGGTTTTTTGAGAAAAACATTCCAGGATTATTCTCCTTATAGTGGACTTCAATGGCCTCCAAACGGTTGAAGGTCAAAATTGCAGTTTCGTTGCAGCTTCAAAGCATTCTACACGATCCCAGACGAGGAATAAGGGTCTTATCTAGAGAAACCATCACTCATTTTCTAAAAAAAATTAAAAATTATATACGTTTTAACCATAAATGCTCATCTTGAACTAGCTCTCTTCTTCTTCTTCTCTATTAGAATTCCGGCAGTGTAGACACTGCTAAGTGTATTACTGCCCTCCACAGGTCAAAGTTTGAACTAATTGTTATATACTTGCACTAGCATATTGTATATGACAATTTAGTTCAAACTTTAACCTTTGAAGGGCAGTAATACACGTAGCAGCGTCTACACTGCTGGAATTCAAATAGAGAAGAAGAAGAGAGCTAGTTCAAGATGAGGATTTAGGGTTAAAATGGACGCAGCTGAAAGAAAACAAAACTAGAAGTATTTCGCATTTCGTGGAGAGAGAGAATGATTGAGTACAGAAAGGCCTTAAAAACTGCTAGATCTGCCTATTTTTCAAAACTTTTAGAAGAAAATAAACACAACCCTAGGTATTTATTTGATACAGTGGCTAAATTAACAAGAAATAAAGCTTCAACTTCTGATGTTTCCAAAGAGCACAGCAGTAATGACTTTATGAACTTCTTTACTTGCAAGATTGACAATATCAGAGAGAAAATTATAATAACCATGCAACCGTCTACTACAGTATCGCGTCAGACAGTGCATTGTAGTGTCCCTGAGGAAAAATTCAATTCATTTACTGCTTTAAAAGAGGAAGAATTGTGTAAACTTGTTAAATCATCAAAATCATCCACATGTATGTTAGACCCTATACCGACTAAGCTATTGAAAGAGATGCTTCCAGAGGTCATAGATCCTCTTCTTAATATCGTTAATTCATCTTTATCACTAGGATACGTACCAAAAACTTTTAAGCTGGCTATTATTAAACCTCTTATTAAAAAACCACAACTTGATCCTAGAAAATTAGTCAATTACAGGCCGATCTCAAATCTCACTTTTCTGTCAAAAATAGTAGAAAAGGCAGTTTCATCACAACTATGTTCCTTTTTAGAAAGAAATAGTATCTGTGAGGATTTCCAGTCAGGATTTAGACCGTACCATAGTACTGAGACTGCTCTCATTAGAGTTACTAATGATTTGCTCTTATCATCAGATCGTGGTTGTATCTCTCTATTAGTGTTACTGGATCTTAGTGCTGCATTTGACACTATTGATCACAATATTCTTTTAATTAGACTCAAAATCTATGTTGGCATTAGTGGAATTGCATTGGCATGGTTCAAATCATACTTATCTGACCGTTATCAGTTTGTAGTAGTAAACGAAGAGAGGTCATATCAGTCACAAGTTCAATATGGAGTACCGCAAGGCTCAGTACTAGGACCGTTGCTTTTCACTCTGTACATGCTACCCTTGGGAGATATCATTAGGAAGCATGGCGTTAGTTTTCACTGTTACGCTGATGATACTCAGCTCTATATTTCT
This sequence comes from Anabarilius grahami, assembly GCA_003731715.1. NCBI lineage: Eukaryota > Metazoa > Chordata > Actinopteri > Cypriniformes > Xenocyprididae > Anabarilius > Anabarilius grahami. The sequence continues at coordinate 532,221 of RJVU01051648.1, read as the reverse complement.
TCGAGCCCTGACGAAACTTACCAATTCACAAAATTAGCAGAATGTAGAACCGATATAAAAAACTGGATGACCAGTAATTTCTTACTACTAAATTCAGAAAAAACAGAGATTCTAATTTTTGGACCAAAAACTTCTTCACGTAACAACCTAGAATACTGTCTAACACTTGATGGCTGCTCTGTTAAGTCTTCGTCATCAGCTAGGAATCTGGCTGTGCTCTTTGATACCAATCTTTCATTTGAAGGCCATGTTACTAGCATCTGTAAAACCGCATTCTTCCATCTTAAAAATATATCTAAACTACGACATATGCTCTCAATGAAAAATGCAGAACAGTTAGTTCATGCGTTCATGACCTCAAGGCTAGATTACTGTAACGCTTTACTGGGTGGTTGTTCTGCTCGCTTGATAAATAAACTACAGCTCGTACAAAATGCAGCAGCTAGAGTTCTTACTAGAACTAGGAAGTATGACCATATTAGCCCAGTTCTGTCATCACTGCATTGGCTTCCTGTTAAACATCGTATAGATTTTAAAATCTTGCTAATTACTTACAAAGCACTAAATGGTTTAGCTCCCCAGTACCTAAGTGAGCTCTTAACGCATTATAGTCCTTCACGTTTATTGCGATCTCAGAATTCAGGCCAGCTGATAATACCTAGAATATCAAAATCAACCGCAGGCGGTAGATCCTTCTCCTATTTGGCACCTAAACTCTGGATCAATCTTCCTAGCATTGTTCGGGAAGCAGACACACTCTGTCAGTTTAAATCTAGATTAAAAACGTATCTTTTTAACCTGGCATACACTTAACACATTATAAATTTATATTTTCAAATCCGTTAAAGGATTATTAGGCTGCATAAAATAGGTCAGCCGGAACCGGGAACACTTTCTATAACACCAGATGTACTCGTTACATCAGAAAAAGAATGGCATCTACGCTAATATTAGTCTTTCTGTTTATCCCGAGGTTTACCGTAGTCAACCGTATCCGGGCCGTATCCAGGTGAGACCGAGGACCGGCGCCCTGACAGGAGCACAAAGCAGCCCTGAAGATTCAGCAGAGCTCGAGTCAACTAGATCATCCTTCGTGAAGGCCTCATCGACACGACAGCCAGTAGCACAGTTCCTCAACAAACCGTCCATACCGGCGTGATGAATACGATCCTCGACCGGATGGAACTGGAATAAATACTTTGAATGTTGCGATCCTATCAGACTTATGATAGCAACCTGAATCGTAACAAAGCACTGTTCGCCAGAGGAGAACTGGTCCCCGACTAAGCCTGGTTTCTCCCAAGGTTTTAACACATATTTGCCACCTGATTGCCACCTGATGTCACCTGTTGGAGTTTGGGTTCCTTGGCGCTGTCGCCTTTGGCTTGCTTAGTTGGGGACACTTGACATTTAACTTGACATTTGATAATCAACAGTGCTTTGTTCTGCCTGCATTAAAACTTTTCTTTAAGAGCTGCTGTGCAGCCAAAATTATATACCAGTTATCATTGTAAAGCTGCTTTGACACAATCTACATTGTAAAAAGCGCTATATAAATAAACGTGACTTGACTTGACTTGACCTAAAATGTATATAATTTTAATTTTTTTTTAGAAAATGAGCGATGGTTTCTCTAGATAAGACCCTTATTCCTCGTCTGGTATCGTTTAAAGCCCTTTGAAGCTGCAATGAAACTGTAATTTTGACCTTCAACCGTCTGGAGGCCATTGAAGTCCACTATATGGAGAAAAATCCTGGAATGTTTTCATCAGAAACCATAATTTCTTTTCGACTGAAGATAGAAAGACATGAACATATTGGATGACATGGGGGTGAGTAAATTATCAGGAAAATTTAATTTGAAAGTGAACTAATCCTTTGAGCTATGTGTACACAAGAGTAGGGTTTTCCAAACGTTGTTTTTTTTTATGCCAGGGACCTCCAAATATGGCGTATTATTAGTAGGAACCCCCTTCCTAAAATATAAACACAACTCTACTGTAGGTTTTCATGAATATGACCCAATTTATACTTTGAAAAATTAAAGTTTTTCTGTCAAATGGGCCCCTTCAAGCTGAGCTGTTAGCTATAGATGCTATGACAGAATATCACACATGTATGATAGTGGGAGTTATTTTATATAAAATTTAATAGAGCCGTGAAATACAACATGTTAATATGGCATTGTCTCGCGAGTAACTCAAATTTTTTAATTCATAATAATATTAAAAGTACGTGTGGGTCTGGTTTGCGCGCCTGCAACTCACGACGCAAGCTGCAGGGGGCGCTTGCGGTCTCAACCTGGCCCGCGAGCCAAACGCAGAGGAAGAACTAGAATAACGGTTGAAAAAAAGAGTCCAGTGTTTCAGTGACGCTGCGGCGGGTATTTGAAGCTCGAGGCCACTTTTAGTTTGACTGCTTTGTGTCCTTGTTGTTGATATTAGCATACAATCAGTGTGTTTCATGTGATGAAGCACATTATTTTGCCTCTGGGCTGTGTTCGCTTCATTGTTAACTTTAGTAAAGACTGTTTCAGCTTGTGAGTCAAGGTACGTGGAGTTGTTTACTTTTTACCGATCTTTTAAACTCTTTACGCTAGCTAACTCGGTTATCTGTGCGATGTGTGAATGTGTTTGTTTGAAGTAGCAACATATGGAGAGCTGGTCTTCAAAGTTAAGAACATTTAAATTAGTTTAATAAACTGGGTCTCTTGATAACTTTTAACCAGTTTCTTTGATGGCTTTTTTGGTTGCGCTAAAATAACGTGCTATTGATCTCTAGAAATAGTTTTTGTAAATGAAGAAGATTACGCAAAATCTAGCCAAAGAATAGCATGACGACTATTTTTGACAACTATTCCTGCTCAAAGCTTTGGAAAATATTTTGTGCTGTACGTTTTGCAAATAAGAGATTCTAAAAGAGTTAATCTATGAATAATTTTGATTATTTTCTAAATGTATATGTAAATAAACAGTAGTTCTGGAAAACTACTTCTACTAAAAATGATATGATTATATTATGTAATATAAAAAATATAATTGGTTTTATATATATATATATATATATATATATTTNTTTTTTTTTTTTACCAGTTTTTTTTTTGTGCTATTTTTTTCTTTGCATCTTTTCATTTTAATAACATATATTGGCTGATTTCACAGTTCTGCAGCACAGTGAAATTATTTACTGTTGTGTCCCCTTTTCTGCCTCCAAAAACTTTTTTTGTGTTTGATGGTGTTGTTTTTGTTTGTTTTTAAATCAACTAATGAATACGATCCGCAGGTGACTGCCACAGGAATGACCACTTCACAGAAATACCAGAACCCCAAACTCACAGGTACAGATCCAGGATGAACTGAAGCTATGTTATGTACCTCATAACCATAATAGATTGTCACATAGTGTGGTTATTGTCTGCTCCAGCAGGACACACCGACACGGAATGGCTGACACCTGCTGTGTCTGAGAAGTTCCAAAGCCGTTTTGGATGGCGGCCCAGCACATCGGACAATGGGGACACGGGACTGGGTACCTCTGACCACACTGAAGGTGAGAACTCTGCGGGTGTTCAGATATTGTCATGTCCATTTGCTTGCCTGTTGTGTAATTGACCGTTCTCATCAGCCACTTCATCTTAACATTTGTCAAGTAATAAAAAAAAAAATTTCCAGGCATTGAACAATGCTTGCGTACCCATGTGCAAGAACTGAAGTGAGTGGAATCTAGTGTGACTGCCCCTTTAGTCACCTTAAGAATTAAAATTAATCTTCCGACATCATGGATACAAATTGTATTAATTTATGACCCTTTTTAACTTACAACAGACATCTTGCTGGCTGTTTTTAGACTAAGCTGTAATATTCTTAGTCATGAAGTCATGAACTCTTATGAGATTTGGAGGAGGATATGATATTCCATACCATAGATTCCTCCAGGCGGTGTTGCACTTCCACTGATGGGGGTCTCATTAGGAGGGCCTGACCTGGAGGGCCAAATGGAAACTCTGATCCTGGTCTTGTTTCCTTCTCTCTGCCTTGTTAAGCATGTAATACACAAAGATTAGCTGTACTGAAGAGCTGGTGTATGTCGATTACCACAGATCTGTACTGAATGTGCAGTGCGTTAAAAAACATTTCTGTGTAATGTATAGCTTATGTTTGCGTTATTGTAATTGTGTTGTTTGGCCTGGTGTGATTGTTTATTTTTAGTGATAGACTGACATATCAGTTGATTATTGGCATAACCATGCTCGGTTTTTATACCCTCTTAGGTGACTTCCAAAACATAATGACGGCCTTTTCGGGGGTCAAATCATTTTCACTTATTTTTAGTAATATTGTGAAATATTATTTATGACTCACTTGCTATAATTTAGCATTTTATACAGGTTTACCGTTTCCATTTCAAAATATCAGAGAATTTTAAAATGTCATAAAGTCATGGAACATTCTATAGTAGTTATAGACACTAATATTCATTTTGCTTTAAAGAAATTTTTTATGCTCACCAATGCTGCATTTATTTGATCAAAGAGATACAGTAAAAATAGTAATGCCAATTTGGTGCTCAAAAACAGCTGTGCTTAATATTTTTGTGGAAATTGTGATACATTTTTTATTGGATTCTTTGACAAATAGAAAGTTCAAAAGAACAGCATTTATTTAAAATATTTTTTTTTGTAACTATGTAAAAGTGTACATTAAGATGAATTTCATGCAGACTTGCTGAATAAAAATACAAATTTCTTTGAAAAATTAAAATCTTATTGACCCCAAGATTTTAAATATTTCAAACTGAGTCAAAATGATTTTAAAATCGTTATCCAGTAATCATAAAATGACTGAAAAGGTCATGAAAATTCATTAGTCCAATAAGATCTTGTTTTTATCCGACCTGCCTGTTCTCAATATTGGTATCAGCTACTGAAAATCACATATCTGTCTTTTTTGTTGTCATTATCCTGAAACAACTCTCAGATATTTCCCATAGTAACAGTAATGACTAACTGTTAAATCTGTCGAGTTTTCATACATACAATTGTGGCACCTAGCAACTAAATGTAACTACCTCTGACACAAAAATAACACTGCTTTTCATTGTTTTTAAAACAGCCAAAACGGTGGCAGCACAAAACTTCTTGGCAGCCACTTCACTTCTAAATATACGGTTGACTGTCTGTGGGCTTCTGGGTTGTGATGGTGACGGCTTTGTTTTGCCCTGGGTGTTTCTTGTAATGGCAGAAAGCCTCCAAGAATCTTTCGTCGACCCAAAGAATTGTTTAAACCTGTCCACAGCAGATGTTCATAAGAGACACCCGCAGGGCAGACCTTCCTACTGCTGCCTGCCTCTTGACATCTCCACTTGATTTGTGTGTGTTAATTGAATTGTTGTATTGAGGAGCTTGTTTAAAGGCACTTCAGTATTACAGACCATTAGGCATGAATGTGTGTGAGGTGAGCTGTATGTTTGAAGCAGGAGGCCCACACATAGACACCTCACAGCGTAACATGAGAGTGCTCTATAAATACCCCTAACCTTTCTGTGTGTATGCACTCCTGCACCAACAGAGCTGTAGGAGACCGAACAAACTCTCATAGCAGGTACACTCACCTTGCCTGAGCTTGACATTCATTTTTTGAAGGACGAGTTCTGGCAGACGGAGTGGGTGTGTTTTAAGATCTGTAGTTTGTCTAAATCACTTACTGAAGATGCACTGGCAGGAGAGTTTTTTAATGCCTCACTGTTCTTCAGTGTATGAAAATGTTATTATTTGTTGGTATCGCTTTTACTGCTAGCAAGGTAAGTACCATTTTTTTGCAATGATTTGTTGTTTGTTAGATGTCAAAACTAGCTAGCATTCATTTGTTCTTGTTGCCAGAATAGAAAGATTGGATTATTTAGCAACATCCTTTTTGCAGTTATGTAGTGTCTGTATAATTTGTTTAGGATTTATGACTTAACTCTGGGGCAAAATGGAAGAGCTGCCGCCTTTTTTATAATTTTTTTTATTATATTTTCATATTTTTTTGTTCTTTTTTATTTACTTACTTTTTTGCCCTTGTGCCAGAATCCATTATCTTGGATTTTTGATGGATTGTGTTAGTTTGAAATCTGTTAGAAGTCTTTATTTTTCTGTTGACTTTTACGAAAAGATTTTTAAATGAAGTAAGGCCTGTTTTAGTTTTAGAATTTTTATCTAAGATCAAATTTAAAAACCTAATTTAATTTTGTTTTCCTTTAAAAAATAAAATAAAAATATCTTGTTTTTGCCATGAAGATAGCTGAGGTAGCTCACATGGCTTTAAATCATAAACAAACAAACTTACTTTTTTACTTGATTTTACTTCCTTTAAATTTATTTTCCCAGTGAGTAACTTGATATAGAGTTCAAATATTACTGACTTTAAGAAATATTCCAGGCTTTTTCCAACTGAATATGTGACAATGTCTATCAGTGAATAACACAAATTATTTAGAAAATAAACATTGAAAATGTCATTACTATTCAACTGTATAATTATCGTAAACATTTGGCTGAAGATAACAAGATTTTTCCTTAACAATCTGGTGAAGAAGAAAAAAATTAGATTTTGGTTTTTTAGACATTTTTTATTTCATCAGAATGTTATGAAACTTTGCTATGAACTTGGTATGAAGATTTTTGCACTTGCTATGTGACTACAAATAAAAAAATCATGTACTTGATTTGAAAAGGTTAAATAGTCCTGAAAAAAAACTTGTACTCCTTTGACTGCATTGGAAATGACTGGGAAACTAATTTCATCTAGTGGAAATGTTTGGTACTGCGCCTAAAAAAAAAATTTTTTGAGATCAACCTCAAATTTGGAACACAACTTGTTTAATTTTATTGCTTTGATTTTCTCACAGTTTTAGAGTAAATCATGTTTTGGACAATATATTTCATAAAAAAATTGAAAATAGTATTTTTGTGTATTTTCCCATCACCATAAACTTAAACTTCTATAAAAAAAATTGTTAATTAAAAAAAAAAAAAAAATCACTTAAGCAACAATTTGCCAAGTGTCTTCTTGTATGTGCTCCAAAGCATTCAAGATTTATGACAGTTTAAGTTGGAAATTTCATTTTCAGATCTATGCTCAAAAAGCGAATGGATTATAACTACTGCATAAATCTAATTCTAAATCTAATCCCTTAAAAATACTAAATATCAAATAAAAAACATTATTGAACTAAAATATAGTTTATTAATTTCATTAAAACGAAAAAAAAAATTCAGTCATTTTTGACCGTAACCAAGGAGCACCAAAGACAGACCCTTTTTTTTTTTTCAAAGCTTGTCTTTGGTTTAATTTGTCTCACTCCATTTTCTGTTCTAGACATCTGCAGCACTAGCAGCAGTCCATCCTTCCAGCCCATCCGCAGTCAGATCCCCATCCCCACCGCCCATGTCATGCCTTCCACTGCCGGAACTCTGGCCTCTAAGATCAAGACACATGTTTCTGAAGAAACCCGGGCGTCCTCCAGCTCTTCCAGCTCCAAGTCATCACTCCCCAAATCTGCATCCTCTCCCAACCTGGATGCTCAGCACTATGAAAATTTAGACTTGACTACGGTCAAGCCTGATTGCCTGAGCCGATATCGCAGCCTGGTGAATGGTCTCGACCACTCGCTCTTCCCCTCTGGAGATCAGACGCGGCTGGATGAGGCCCAGAGGTTTGATGTACCTGCCATGGAGCCAACGCTTAATCAGTCAGCTCTGCTTGGGGGTCTTTGCTCTGATGTACGGCAGCAGCTGCAAATGACTGGGCTTGGGAACAATACAGGCTTGATGGAACAGACCTATAAAGTCCTACCGGAGGCTAGGGCGGGTCTCGCTTGTGCTGTAGACCCATACAGCCAAAGGAACATTCATCTAGGGTCTGGTGCCTCTGGCAGGTTGTTCTCCGTACCTCAGGGCCTGCAGACTCAGGCTCTCCTGAGGGACCAGGCCAACACAGGAGCTTATGATCCGTTACTGCAGGAACGCTGTTGTGAGCTGGCCAGCTGGCAGCAGCAGAAGCAGAAACTCGAGAGTCTGCGGCTGCAAGTGGAACAAATGCAGGTTAGAGTTGAGCTTGTGTCCTGCTGCATACAAGAAAGGAAAAGGGAACAGTTATGTAATCATGAATCATCTATCTAAAGTCAGCAGGAAATCAAAATGAAAGGGTTAGTTCACCCAAAAATGAAATTTCTGTCATTAATTACTCACCCTCATGTCGTTCCAAACTCGTGAGACCTTCGTTCATCTTCGGAACACAAATTAAGATATTTTTAATGACATCCAAGTTTTTTTTTTATCCTTCATAGAAAGCAACGAAATTACCACATTCAAGGTCCAGAAAAGTAGTAAAAACATTGTTAAAATAGTCAACGTAACTACAGTGGTTCAACCTTAATGTTATGAAGCGACAAGAATACTTTTTGACTTTATTTAACAATTTCTTCTCTTCTGTGTCATTCTCTTACTATGCTATTAACATTGCAGCGCTTCCAGGTTCTACATCAGAACCCCGGCTCAGTACTATGGAGTCGCATTCTGACGTAGAACCTGGAAGCACTGCAACGTAAATAGCATAGGAGAATGACGGGGGAGAGACAAATTTGTTGAACAAAGTCATTAGTTTTTGCGCACAAACTATTCTTATCAGTTCATAACATTAATGTTATCACCCAAAAATGAAAATGTGATGTTTATCTGCTTACCCCAAGCGCATCCAAGATGTAGGTGACTTTGTTTCTTCAGTAGAATACAAATGATGATTTTTAACTGCAACCGCTGTCGTCTGTCAGTCAAATAATGCCAGTGGATTGGAACTCGATCAATAAGAGTCTAAAACACTTCCATAGACAAATCCAAATTAAACCCTGCGGCTCGTGACGACACATTGATGTCCTAAGACACGAAACGATCGGTTTGTGCGAGAAACCAAACAGTATTTATATAATTTTTTACCTCTAAAACACCTATGTCCAACTGCGTTCAGCACTCGTTTAGTGAGGTCTGATCGCGCTCTGACAACGGCAGTGATGTCTTGCACTCATTGAAGTATATGTGCTAAACTAAACGAAGTGTTTTAGACTCTTATTGTACGAGTTCCCATTCACTCGCATTATTTGACTGAGAGACGGCAGCGGTTAGAGTTAAAAATCATCATTTGTATTCTACTGAAGAAACAAAGTCACCTACATCTTGGATGCCCTGGGGGTAAGCAGATAAACATCCAATTTTAATTTTTGGGTGAACCACTGTAGTCACATTGACTATTTTTAATAACGTTTTTGGACCTTGAATGTGGTAATTTCGTTGCTTTCTATGAAGGATAAAAAAAACCTCGGATTTCATCAAAAAGATCTTAATTTGTGTTCTGAAGATGAACGAAGGTCTTACAGGTTTGGAACGACATGAGGGTGAGTAATTAATGACAGAAATTTCATTTTTGGGTGAACTAACCCTTTAACTCTATTCAATTCAACACACGTTTCTAGTCTTATTGTGAATAATGATTCTTTCATTACATGCTGTTCCCAAAAAAGACAATGTTTGTCTTTATCTTTCATCAATCAATAAGTGTTATTTTAGTATTATTTGTATACGTTAGTATTTATTCATTTTGAATTGGCTATTTGTTTATAGATTTTTAGCTTTCATTTCAATTTTAGTTTGTTTTAATCATTTTGGTATGTGCTTTTGTCATTTCTATTTTGCTTTAATTTTGTGTTTCAGTTTTAATCATTTTAGTACTTAAACTTATTTTAGTTTAGTTAGTTGCTAAGGCATTGGTAATTTTCAAGTTTTCATCTAATATTGATATTTTATTTTAGCTTCTTTAATGAAAGTGTTTAATTTTTTTTTTTTTTTTTTTAGTTAACAAACACAATGTGATATGTAACATGTAATGCTCTGCCTCTAAAACAACTTTACTTTGCATTATTTACGTTGGCAGTGCAGCCAGGGAAAATTTTAATCAATAGCAATTTAGGCTAATTTTGCAACAGTAACAACTAATGCAAACCGATGCAAAATTAGTGTGCCTGATACCAGTATCAAATTATTTAGAACAATATCTGATAGTTTGGTGTTCCTGCTTTTTTTCTGCTGTCTTGGTTTTAAAATACTGATATTTATTGAACACCTTTGAAAGGAAATTCAATAATTATCTATAGCATGTTTTCGGTGTTTATTTAGCTAACTAGATAACTTGCTTTATAACAATTTCTCAATATGGAATTATAGCAGAGATGGAAAATCCAGTGCTGTCAATATTTTTACAGACAAATAAATGATACATTTGATTCGATACATTTAAAATTCAAACTGCTATTAACAAAAGCTAAAGCAAAAAGCGGCACATATTATGACTGCGAATTGCCCTGTTTTTCATGCTGCAAATTGCAACTGTGCTGTCACTTCACTGCAGTTTGTAATGGCCCAACAAATTGTTCCACCCTCATTTGATTGACAGGAAGTCCATCCCTACATTTTTCTTCTTGTTTAATATTCAGTGTCATTTGGACACATCACACTATAGTATGTTTACTTTAACATACGTAACAGTCTAGGACCGACTGTGTTTTTATGCCTGTTTTAAACGAGTTCCTCCGTCACCTACTATTTGTTTTTTATTGTTATTATTTTTTTATTATTGCAGTTAATGACAGGAGGAAGTGGGCAGTATGCATCTCTGTATCCGTCAACCCCTCACATGGAGAACAGCAAGTGGGATGCTGTCATTAAAGCCAACGAGAACTTGCTGAAAGAGAAAGAACTTACCATTGAAAGGTAATACCAAGTTTTCAGTAGTGTCTTATGTCTTCCAAAGATTCTGAACATTAACTTATGCTAAACATAGTAACTTGTGCATTGCAGGCAGAAGCAGCAAATGTCTCAGCTGGAACAGTGTCTCAGAGAGAGTGAGCTGCAGGTGCACAGCGCCCTTATGGGACGTGGAGCCCCTTACACTGATGTGTGTCTGTTGAGACTACAGGTCAGCACACATGCATGCACATAGCCTTTTCCTCACTCTGTATCAAAACATCTCCATTAATCATCTTTCTGTGTGTATGATAGGAAGCCCAGCGGGAAAATGCCTTTTTGCGAGCCCAGTTTGCAGAGCGCAACGACTGCTTTACCAAGGAGAAGCTAGAAGCGGACCGGAGACTGGGTGCAGTGGAATCAGAGACGCAACGTCTGAACGAGGTTTTGAAAGAGAGCAGTGAAAAACATGCAGAGGAGTTAAAGAAACAAGAGGAGAGAGTGAGCATATCCAAGCTTCATCATGTGACCTACCACATATGACCAGAATCTCATTGAACTGATGTTTGAATTTTACATTGTGGTGCTGTTCTTTACTACAAAGATCCGCAGTCGGGACAAGCACATCAACAGCTTGAAAAAGAAGTGCCAGAAGGAGTCGGAGCAGAACAGAGAAAAACAGCAGCGGATTGAGACGCTCGAGCGATATCTGGCTGACCTCCCCACCATGGAAGACTACCAGGCCCGGCAGAAAAAGGTACTGCACTCTCTGATGTCGAGCCAACAAAACAAAAGCCTTTTTTCCCTGTGGTTTCAGAACAATTGCTCATAATGCTCAGCTTGAGATGCTTCTCCTGTGTTGTGTTGCCAGACACCATTATAGCATCCACTGCACCCATATATCACACATGTGGTCCTATTGTATTCTTTATCTTAAAGTAACACTCTCCTTACCCTGCTGGCTCACAAAACCCCAGGCTCACTCTGCCTTTTCTCCAAGACATTTTTGTTTTTGACTGTGCTTTGTTTGCAAAAGTATTTTTAATCTCAAATGCATCTAAATATCTTAGATTTTATTTTTCTATATGTAAATTATTTAACGTGTTTGTCTATGCAGTTTATTAACTTGTTTGATTTTTAGCTGATTATACCCTGTTCTTGCCATTTAAATTAGATCAAAAGTGACCGTAAAGACTTTTATAATGTTACAAAACATTTCTAATCATTTATTTCAAATAAATGCATTTCTTAATTCTTAATCAAAGAATCCAGAGACTGCTTTGCTATCACAGGAATAATTTTCTATTTTAAAATATCATTTATTTTAAATTGTAATATTTCACAATATTACTGTTTTTACTGTATTTGATCAGATATATGCAGATTTTGTGAGCTTAAGAGACTTCTTTTTAAAAACATTAAATATCCGCCATGTAACCTTCAAATAAAACGGTTGCCATGCCAACTTGCTACTGTAAACAAAAGCTCACAGCGCTAGTCCCGCCTCCGGGGTCATCTGATTGGTCCACTGTTATGGAACTGACATTGATGAGTGCCGTTGCGTGTAAAAGGTAATTCTTTTAAAGCTGCGCACACACTTAAAGATTGTAAGGCCGATTATGAATGTAAATTGATACTTATGACTGATCGCGCTCAAACGCGTCCAGTCAGAGCCAGTTGCGTTCAGTCTGCGATTACAGTCGGTGTTCAAATTCCATGTGTAAGTATATAAATCTGCTTCAGTCGCAGGAAACAATCGGTATGTGTGTTCAGTTCAGTCTTAGAATGTTTCAGCTCATCGTTAGGTGTGACCCCGGCTTAACTTGACACGGCGTCTTAAAAATGCAGTGCTCATGCGAGACGCTGCAAAAGATGCGAGAAGTGAGCGCAACGGCCATGCAACATCAGTCTAGTGCGTGTTTACATAGAAAAACAATGGAAAATAGTGCATTGGAATGGAAAAATGCATTCTTCTTTCAACAAAACATTAAAAATTCTTACAGACCTCAAACTTTTGAACTTTTATATATATATATATTATATATTATATATGATGTTAATGAAAGACCCACTATTTTGAACAACTTTTATTCTCATTCTAAGACCTCAGTTATTACACAGTTATGGATGTTGTGTTGCAGCTGGAGGAGGTAGAGGAGAGGGCAGCTCAGTTGCAAGCCACCGTCAGAGATCTGGAAGTCCAACTGGAGGGGGCCCGCAGTGCTGTGCGCAACAAAGAGACACAACTGGAAGAACAGAGTCGCAAGGAGAGAGAACTACTTACAACAGTCACCAGGTAGGAAATGCAAGCCCATGCAACCATGCACAAAAGACACAATGGATGTTCCAAAACTGGGTACTGATTAGGTTTTGGAGCATTGCCATGCATGTGGGGTCTAATAATATTTGATTTGCTTGTGTTTTTAGTCTCCAGAACAGAGTGCAGGAGAGCCTTGAGGATGGAGTGAGATTGCCCTCTCTTGACACAGAGAAGCTACGAGAAGAAAATACTACCTTGAAAGATGAGCAGCAGCGACTCAAAAAGGTTTTTATTGAAATTAGTTCCTTAAAGGACTTAAACAACTGAAGTAACACTTAATTCAGCAAAGAGATTTGATTAATATGAATGTATGTTCTGTACAAATAGATTAAGGTACTATCTTAATGAATCTTTCTTTTTAGGTCATTGAAAAGCAACTCAGGATAATGGAGCAGCTTGGCTTACAGATCAGGGTAAAGACTCCATTCAGTTTTATTTTGTTTAACAGGTGCATAACCTACATTTACATTACATTTGGCAGACACTTTTATCAAAAGCGACTTGCATTGCACTGAAGGTATAAATTTGATATAAATCTGGTAAATGAACCTCTGACCTTGGCATTGCTACAGTTTAGGCTTGATGGAAAGAAACATTAGGATAAACTAAGATTCAGCAGGGGATAGAAAGATAAAACAAATTGTATCCAAGCCAATATATAAACTAGATTCAGTGAGTCGGAAGAATGATTCAAACACATCCCATGAGTTTCATTAAAAATAAAGTAAGAACTTTTTAAAAGTAATTTGTTTGGAAATTGGACTACACTGATGGGGATATATGCTTGTTGATTCATGCAATCAGAGATTGCAACACAATAGAAAGTTGTTGTCTTTTTATGTTTTGTTTTTTTTGTATTATTTTCAGCACTCATTATTTCTTTCTCATCTCAATTCAAACTGCAAGCTCACAAATGAGATAAAACATTTCATTTGCCATGGCACTACTGATGATTACTGGCTCAGGAAACGCTGTTCAGAGTATTTTATTACAGTGTTCTGTCTGCATACACTACTGTTCAAAAGTTTGTGGTCAGTGGGATTCCTTAATATTTTTGAAAGAGTTTGTTTTCTATTTTGATTTATTGTAGAATGTTATTTATTCCTTCGATGGCAAAGCTTAATTTGGACCATTACTTCAGTCTTCAGTGTCACGTGATCCTTCAGAAAGCATTCTAATATGCTGATTTCTGGTGCTCAAGAAACATTTCTTATCAATGTTGAATGTTGTGCTGCTTAATATTTTTGTGAAAACTGTTTTCTTTTTTCTTCAGGATTCTTTGATAGAAAGTTTAAAAGAACAACATTTATTCGTAATGGCAATCATTTGTAACATCATAAATGTCTTTTACTGTCACTTTGATCAGTTTAATGCATCCTTCCTGAATAAAAGTATTAATTTCTTTAAAAAATTATTCCTGACCCCAAACTTTTGAAATGGTAGTGTAGGTGGAAAAATGATATTCAAGAACCGTTAATGGAAAACAAGCATAATTCTGTTCAAGATTTTTTTTTTTTTAATGGAACCGGTTATGAATAAGAATTGGTCTTTAGAATTTCAGCTCAAAGACTGTAATTAGCTGTAATTTAAGTAGATTCTCAGCCAGGTATCATATTCTATTATAAAGTCCTCAGCATTGTACTGACAATAGTAACTAGTAGGTGAGGGATCTTTACAAACACCGTCTGCAAAATAGAAGGCTTCTTTAGAAATACCTGATATATTTTTAGGATAGAAAAAAGTCTATATATTTGACACTTTAGAGCATTTTCCCCCCTAAGTCCATTTACAATCTTAGGCAAAGTATCTTGCACCAAAATCAGTCACAGTTTAGTTTATATTAGCAAAACGTTTAGTTTGCAACCTTAATATTGTGTGTGTTGACTTAGACTCTGGAGGAGCAGCTCTCTCAGGAGGAGTGCAGTAGTCAGGCCCTGCGAGAGGAGGTGACAGAGAAAGAGGAGAGTCTGCTGCAGTTACGCACTGCTATGAAGGAGGTTAGTAGTTGACCATAATGCATACTCAGCTATTTGCCTTTGTGTTTTCATAGCACACAGGAGAACTGAGGTGTGCATGTGTTTGTGTTTCAGCTCTCAGTGCAGAACCAGGAGCTGATGGAACACAATCTGACACTGCAAGAGCGTCTTCAGGGTGAGGAGCCGCAGAGTGGCCGTGGTTTGCTCCCTGTGGGAGCCCGGCTTACCCAGAGGCTGTATGGAGAGATGGCCGCCTGTTTGTGTGACCTCCGCTCCCTCTGCAACGTCCTCACCCAGCGGGCTCAGGGCCATGACCCAAACCTTTCCATGCTGCTCGGTATTGCCTGTAAGTGCGCCCTCTGCTGTCTACATGCTATAGAAAAGAGTAGGACTCCATTAGATAATGCCTAGATATAATTGATTATATACAGCTGCTTTA
>RJVU01051648.1:490419-516605 GCA_003731715.1 Anabarilius grahami | reverse complement strand
TTTTTTTCAACAAACCATTTTAGCCATTGTGGTCAATATTAAAGCTACATAATGTAACATTTGTCCCTCTAGTGGTTAAAAATAAAACTGTATGTGCCTTGTGGAACAATTGTTTTGCTTGTGCTCTGCTCCTCTGTGCAGATGAATGTGGTTCAGACAGGACATCTTATAAGAGTGGATGGGCAAATAAAAACAGTTTTTCGGATTTTTACAGCCGGCGATTCCCAGAGGCACACTGTTTTTGAATGATCCATGGTCAATTTCTCTTTTTTTTTTTAGTTCGTCTCAATTTCATTACACAATTTCATTTATTTAGTGTATCTGAGTAAAAATGAACATTTTATGTCAAAATTAAGAATAACAAGGGCTCTGACAAAAACTTACTTTAAATGCTTTTAAATATATCTTTAATTCTGAGAACTGTTAATTAACATTAATATTAATAACAATAACATTAAAAGGACAATTTGAGCTGAAATGAATAAAAATGACCAACATCTGTCTTGACACTCATACAGAGTCATTGAAAATATTTAATGTTTCGTCCATGCCTAGTACAGATTGGCGTCCTTGGCTTGTAGTGGTTGTAGTGATTAAGGTTCAACAGTTTTCTTCATGCAGTCATGGAATTTCGGTATGTCAGCTTTGAGTTATCTGAGTTGTGGCCGTTATCAGCTGTGACTCTGACGCTCTTGTCTGTTTGTTTGCAGCGGCTCCCCCTCCAGTAGGAGAGCAGTGGGAGGACTGGCTGAGCCCCGAGGGGCTGCAGAAGAAGCTGCTTGAAGCTCAGCAGCTCCGTCGAGATGTCGAGGAACTGAGAACCACAGTCTCTGACCGCTATGCTCAGGATATGGGAGAAAACTGCATCACTCAGTGAGCTTGTGCTCAATGAGGGTAACTCCACATCACGAGTGCCTTTAAAAACACTACAATCTCGATCAAAACAAATCTTCTTCACGAAGGACTAACGACACTAAGGACATTGTAATCTTGCAAAACAGAGTGCTATTTTTATACAAAGGTTTCATAAGATATTTTTCTAAGATTCTGGTGACTTTGTGCAGTGGAAAGAGAATGATTTAATATAAACCTTTCCATGTATTTGGGAACGCCTGTGATGAAGTTGACAATCAACTGAAAATATCTAATTTCTAATATGCCGTGTGTTTTTTTCAATGGCGAAACCTGTAGTATCAAGTGACGTTCGGTCGTGTGTAACGACAGGTCATTAATTGGGATCCATTATCTTACAGTAAACAGAACGTACCACATCTAACACACATCTAAGGCTAAGGAAACATTTGCCCATCCATAGGCTGTTTGAGATCACACATGGATGATCTGTAAAACATCTGGTGGTGTTAAGTTGGTGAATAGACATTCACTAATATTATATAACAACCAAAGTTCAATATGATCAAAGGCAGACCTGTCAGAACCGTTTCAGTGTCTAGATGCACACAGCACCCTATTTGCATCATGTAAATGGGGACATTTTAAAAGCAAGATGGGTCTGTAAACATAATGTGCAGAATAAATAATCAGTATTTTTAAAGTTGTCCTGAAAACCTCTGAAAATTGCATTATTAGGTTCTTTACTGCTGCAAAATTAACACACTAAAAATAATTTGGAATACATATTTTTTTGGTCATATAATTTAAACAGGTAACATTTTCGTATGTATGTTGAGGGGCAGGACCATCTTTCCAATAAAAATAATAGGATATATGATGTGCTCTATTGTAATCCATATTTGCTGCCTGGTTTATAATTAGTCAACTATAAAAACAGCCACACCATTGAATCAATACATCAGAGGAAACAAACTGGTGAAGCAAATATTGTATTAGTGAATGTCAAACATGATAACAGGTGCCTTGCGTTCAGTGTCGCAATCTGTATTTGCTGAAGATTTACAGCACAACATATCAATGTAGACACTAACTGTCTTTCTCTACTGTAATGTGCGACTGCCAAGGTATTGGGATTCTTTTACAAAAAGGGACCATATATGTGGGAAGTATCGCATGGTAAATAGTTGTCTTTGGTCCAGAAACATCACTAACAAGTGTGAATGTAATTAGACGATGCACCATGTGTTTTCTATTGTAAGATCTCTTTCAGGTTTAACACAAAACCAGCCAGGCAAGCCTTATATGCCAAAAACTTTATAACACACTAAATGTCTGTTTATAATATATATAAATATTTCATAATTGTTTCAGTTTTTAGAAATAAAGATTTGTATTTCATATGTAATATGTTGAATGTTTGTTTCCAGTATGTATTTCGTGAATGTCCTAATCTTGAAACAGAAAAATAATAGAAGTACACTTCATTCTACTAAAAATTTTAATTATTTGGCTGTATGTTTGATTTTATGCACCTATTAGCAATGGGAGTAGCTAAAACAACCCAACCCGTTAATAAGATGGATGTTTCAGTGTATTTGACCTCACCCAAAAGACAATTTTTAAGTTAATACATTTCCCTGGAAATGTCTGCAAATAGTGGAGTTTTAGTGTATTTGACCTCATGCAAAAGACGATTTTTATGTTAATACATTGCCCTGGAAATTTCTGCAAATAGTGCCATATGTTCAACAGACTTAGTTGGAAGATTTACAATAACATGGGAATTAAACAAACCATAAACCACTTTTAACATTAGACTGGGTGTCACTTCCTGGTTCATTTACAGAGAATAGAAAAAGAAAGCGTTCCATTTTATCATAACTTAAATATTGTAATTTGAGTAGTTTTTTTAATTTATTAATTTAATGATCAAACTGATTTTTCCATTTATTGATGTTTGGACATTTCACTACTGATTTATCAATTTACAAAATTCATACTTGCATGATGAGTGAGACATTTGGAGTCAGCAATGCTGTGAAAGTGTGCTAATAATAAAGCTCGCTCGTTATTTAACATCACATGAGAATGGTTGGGGTGGTTCTGTATGTGTCTCTACACTGTCTGTGAGTTAAAGCTTGTGGACGCAGGAGCAGTGCTGCATTTGGAGTCAGACCACAGGACAGTAGCGTCTGGGTGTCATCACTGTAGCACCGCTGTGGAAATGCACTAATGATGTCATATGGCACAGCACCCGGTCCTCTGTCAAAAGAGATTGGCTCAAATTATTGTCTGTAAACTTACTGGAAAAGCACCATTGACTTCCATAGTATTTTTTTTACTTCATTCTGGTGCTCCACAACTGTTTGGTTACAAACATTCTTCAAAATATCTTTTGTGTTCAGCAGAAGAAATAAATTCATACAGGTTTGGAACAACTTGAGGGTGACCGAATTTTCATTTTTGGGTGAACTATCCCTTTAAAATTTGGCCTTAAAGTCAGCATGAAATGGAAGTTGTGATTGTCTTTTATTTCATATTATGATGCATCTTCAAGTGAAATGGCTTCTCGAACAAAAAAAAAAGAAAAGTAGGGCAGGACTTTTTTCCATCTGGAATTAATTGGATCGTTGGATAGTTGTGTTTTGCTACTGTTGTGATCTCATGTGAGTGACCCGTTGTCCCGCCCTCACACCAGTGAACAGGCAATATAATTAAGTTGCGGACATTTGGAGTATGTTTATGATAATTTAAAATGCTAGTAGTTTCTCAAACCTTTTCATGTCGAGGTAATGACGGAGATCTCCAATAGTCTCAGTCAAGTACATTTTCATGATAAATGTCTCCATACCATCCTCAGACTTCACTCGTAGTGTGGTAACGTCTTTTGCAGATAGAGTAAAATCTGTCTCACTGAATCAGAGCACATGGGTTGGAAAAGTGAATCATTCAAGTCAGCAACTCTAATCAACTTTTATGCTATCTATCAAAGCTCTTCTGTTTGGTCACAACTTTAAGATAAGGTTTTTTTTATACCGTTCTCTCAAAGCCCGCAGTGCAGATGTTTCCACAGTGGTTGCTGAATGACTTTTGGCACCATCAGGGAAGCCCTTAACAAAACAAAAATTCAGTTCAATGGGAAATGTGACTGATCAACCCTAAACAGAACAGACTGAAACATGACTATACTGACCTGTAGATGAGTCTTCACAGAGTCTCGTATACTAATCACTTTGCCTGCCTTTACCACAGACTCTGGGAGCTTTCGCAGAAACTGTTCCATAGACAGTTTTCTCCCTAAATGCCACACAAGAAGGATTCAAATACAAGATGTAAAGTACAATAATACAATAGCAGTAAATTTACAAGTCATGTCATACCAATAACATGTTCAAACCTGGTATCTGACACTGTTTTGGTGCTGTGGAGATGGTCTGCTCAGATCTGTCCACCGACTGCCTTCTTGCTCCATCTATAGTTTGTCCTCTTCCAGGAAACTCAGTCCATGGTCGCCTAACTACAAACTCCTCGTCCCGTTTGTCATGAACCTGTTTGTTAGGTTCAGGAACAATATAACTAAATATAGGGTCCTTCCATTAATTTAAGTCTATGGGATTTTTCACATGCCATGTAAATGTCTTCTCAACAGGTCACAAGAATTAAGGTACAAATGCATGTCTACGTCACTTGGCAAAGTTGAAAACCTACCCTACCGTTAAAAGTATAAAAGGTCAGTAAGATTTTTTTTTTTAAGAAATTCAGCAAGCATGCATTAAATAAATCAAAAGTGTATATTGTTACAAAAGATTTCTATTTCAAGTAAATGCTGTTCTTTTGAACTTTCTATTCATGAAAGAATCGTGAAAAAAAAGGTTCCATAAAAATATTATGCTGCAGTTTTTTTTAACATTGATAATAAGAAATGTTTCTTGAGCACCAAATCAGATTATTAGAATGATTTCTGAAGGATCATGTGACACTTAAAGGGATAGTTCTCCCAAAAATGAAACTTCTGTCATCATTTACTTCGTTGTTCCGAACCTGTATGAGTTTCTTTCTACTGTTGAACATAAAAGAAGATATTTTAAAGAATGTTGGTAACCAAACAGTTGACTGTAGATATTGAGTTCCATATTGTTTTTTCCCTACTATGGACATCAGTGGCATTGATTACCAACATTCTTTAAAATACCTTCTTTTGTGTTCAACCGAAGAAAGAAACTCGTACAGGTTTGGAACAACCTGAGGGTGAGTAAATGATCCTGAATTTTTTTTTTCTTTTTTTTTACTGTATTTAAAAAAAAATTAATGCAGCCTTTGTGAGCAAAAGAGACTTTCAAAAACATTAAAAAATCTTACCGACCACAAACCTTTGAACGTTAGGTTTGGGGGTTTGGTAAATGTTTAACCCTAAATATGAGCAATAGTAATTGTAGTAATGATACTTATAATGAAAAGTGCATAAATTCACAGTACACACCTGGAAGGGCACACCATTAGGAAACTTTTCCTGAAGCTCAGAAGGGAAAAACCCATCCATCAAGTCCTGCATGCATACCTACAACAAGAAGGTAAATCTTACAAGGAACCATACATTTGATTATTCATTTAAAGTAAACCGAAGCAGGCAGCAGGAAATGTACAATATTTATGTAGTCAAAATCAGTGATATAAGTCGAAAGCAGGAAAACAACTGAACCTGTGTGGTTGGGTCTTGATAGGAGCGGAATGGACCACTGAACATGACGATGCCATTTTTGTAGAGCCAAAGAGGTATGGAAGACTTCTGGGTAAGTTTGGCCCCACCAGGAATGGCAGTCACATGAGACTCCCCTTCCCCTGCTACAATGTTCAGTTCTTGGATGTTCTGCATGACAAGGTCATAGTTCATTTCGAAACTCTTGCGTATGCAAGTTACTGCTGGAAGTTGGCTGTTAGCTTGCTCGTTGTGTTCTTCATAACCTCCAACCCAGATCATTCCATAATCATTCAGAAACTTCTGTGTGAGTGGAAAAATGCCATTCTGTTGAGTCCCTAATACCTATTTTGGTGCGATTATACAGTAATGACCTCTGTATTATTGTTTTCTGCATACCATAACATACATTAGTAAGAGGTTGAAGGAAACGTCACAACAAACCTCACAACAATCACTCAAAGCACCTCACCTCCATTTCCCACACTTGGTTTTGAAGCTTGAGGCACAGTTGAACCAATTCATCTTGGTTCTCATTACTTGCAGATTTCTCTAAAGCCAAAGACAAACACATTTGTTTACACAAGCTTTTATATGACGGGCAAACTGGTTAAAAGTATTAGCAAAAACTAGTATTTTTTTTAATGTAAACCCAAAATGATCTATTAACCCCTGTAATCATGTTCAAATTTTTTACTTTAGGGTTTGCTTGTAAAGCTCATTCTTTTACTTGATGTGTCTCATTAGATTCTTTCATTTAATTCTTTCAGATTCATTAGATACAAAAATAGTAAAACAATGATGAGAATCATACGGTCTGGACATGCCTATTTTTTATTATTATTAAAATCAGCATAGATTAAATAAATGATTATGTTAAGGATTAGTTCACTACAGAAATTTCCTGATAATTTACTCACCCCCATGTCATCCAAAATGTTCATGTCTTTCTTTCTTCAGTTCAAAAGAAATGAAGGTTTTTGAGGAAAACATTCCAGGATTTTTCTCCATATAGTGGACTTAAACAGGGACCAACGGGTTGAAGGTCCAAATTGCAGTTTCAATGCAGCTTCAAAGGGCTCTACACAATCCCAGCCAAGGAATAAAGGTCTAATATACTTAAGGGTCTTTATATACTTTTTAAACACACATACATGTCTTTCACTAGCTCTGCGATGCGCATCCACAACTTCACGCATGTAATCACGTTGGAAAGGTTACGCGTGATGTAGGCGGAAAAACTAAAAAGTCCATCTCATTTTCTCCTCCAACTTCTAAATCGTCCGACATTGTTGTTTTACCTTTTTTTTTTTTTAAAGGCTGTTTGACTTTGCACGTTTTGTAAGCACTGGGTCAGTATTTCCGCTTACGTCACACGTGAACTTTCTAACGTGATCACGTAATTCGTTAAGTCATGGACGCGCATCGCAGAGCTAGTGCAAAATGAGCATTTGTGGTTAAAAAGTACATAAATTGTACATAAATTAGAAAATGTCTGAACGTTTCGCTAGATAAGACCCTTATTCCTCGGCTGGGATCATGCAGAGCCCTTTGAAACTGCAATTTGGACCTTCAACCCGTTAGTCCCTGTTGAAGTCCACTATATGGAGAAAAATCCTGGAATGTTTTCCTCAAAAACCTTCATTTCTTTTGAACTGAAGAAAGAAAGACATGAACATTTTGGATGACATGGGGGTGAGTAAATTATCAGGAAATTTCAATTCTGGAGTGAACTAATCCTTTTAATACAATTTTATTTTATTATTTATTAAAATCAGCATAGATTGAAAAACATTTAAAATATAAATACTTGAAATTTAAATTATATTATATTATAAATCCTAATTTCAAATAATATATGATTATATTTTTCTCATTACTGTAAGGTGAATTGGGGGATTTAAATCCAGTATTATTTCCTTATGGGTGCTTATTGTAATTTGATATTTTTGATTTTATTGTAGTTTCTATCGTGCTAACTTAATGTTGCTGCAATTTTAACTCCTGTTTGTGTAACACATATCAATTACCTTTTGCCTCTTGCAGAAGATTGAGTTTCTCTTCCAGAACTGCTATTCTTCTTGCCTTGAGCAGGAAGTGTAAGAAAAAATTACACTTGACACCTGAAAAATTATATCCCTTGTGCACACAGAGACATCTGACATAACACGGATGATTATACAACACACAAACTTGAACACTTTAAATACAGCAAAGCAGATGTACAGGTGCTGGTCATACACACAGACTGATATATTTCAAATGTTTATTTCTTTTAATTTTGATGATTATAACTGACAACTAAGGAAAATCCCAAATTCAGTATCTCAGAAAATTTAAATATTACTTAAGACCAATACAAAGAAAGGATTTTTAGAAATCTTGGCCAACTGAAAAGTATGAACATGAAAAGTATGAGCATGTACAGCACTCAATACTTAGTTGGGGCTCCTTTTGCCTGAATTACTGCAGCAATGGGGCGTGGCATGGAGTCGATCAGTCTGTGGCACTGCTCAGGTGTTAGGAGAGCCCAGGTTGCATTGATAGTGGCCTTCAGCTCTTCTGCATTGTTGGGTCTGGCATATCGCATCTTCCTCTTCACAATACCCATAGATTTTTTATGGGGTTAAGGTCAGGCGAGTTTGCTGGTCAATTAAGAACAGGGATACCATGGTCCTTAAACCAGGTACTGGTAGCTTTGGCACTGTGTGCAGGTGCCAAGTCCTGTTGGAAAATGAAATCTGCATCTCCATAAAGTTGGTCAGCAGCAGGAAGCATGAAGTGCTCTAAAACTTCCTGGTATACGGCTGCGTTGACCTTGGACCTCAGAAAACACAGTGGACCAACACCAGCAGATGACATGGCACCCCAAACCATCACTGACTGTGGAAACTTTACACTGGACCTCAAGCAACGTGGATTGTGTGCCTCTCCTCTCTTCCTCCAGACTCTGGGACCCTGATTTCCAAAGGAAATGCAAAATTTACTTTCATCAGAGAACATAACTTTGGACCACTCAGCAGCAGTCCAGTCCTTTTTGTCTTTAGCCCAGGCGAGACGCTTCTGACGCTGTCTGTTGTTCAAGAGTGGCTTGACACAAGGAATGCGACAGCTGAAACCCATGTCTTGCATACGTCTGTGCGTAGTGGTTCTTGAAGCACTGACTCCAGCTGCAGTCCACTCTTTGTGAATCTCCCCCACATTTTTGAATGGGTTTTGTTTCACAATCCTCTCCAGGGTGCGGTTATCCCTATTGCTTGTACACTTTTTTTCAACCACATCTTTTCCTTCGCCTCTCTATTAATGTGCTTGGACACAGAGCTCTGTGAACAGCCAGCCTCTTTTGCAATGACGTTTTGTGTCTTGCCCTCCTTTTGCAAGGTGTCAATGGTCGTCTTTTGGACAACTGTCAAGTCAGCAGTCTTCCCCATGATTGTGTAGCCTACAGAACTAGACTGAGAGACCATTTAAAGGCCTTTGCAGGTGTTTTGAGTTAATTAGCTGATTAGAGTGTGGCACCAGGTGTCTTCAATATTGAACCTTTTCACAATATTCTAATTTTCTGAGATACTGAATTTGGGATTTTCCTTAGTTGTCAGTTATAATCATCAAAATTAAAAGAAATAAACATTTGAAATATATCAGTCTGTGTGTAATGAATGAATATAATATACAAGTTTCACTTTTTGAATGGAATTAGTGAAATAAATCAACTTTTTGATGATATTCTAATTATATGACCAGCACCTGTAGGTGTTAAGTCTGTAAGACAGTGAGATCGTAAGAATAAAGGAAGTGTCTTACTTTATGCTCTATATCCACAGCCTGAGTTTTGACCTTTCTCTCAAGCTGACTGATCTTCTGCATCATACTTGACATCAGTTCGAAATCACTCGGCGGAGCTGTTGACAAGAGAAGATTTAAAAGACACCATATTTAAAGTTGTGATGATAGCTCATTTCATTTAATTGGTTGATTCAGTCATGGTACCTTCTTTTGCCTTCTTCTTTTGCATGCTCTTTGATCTTACAGTGGAAAGATTGTCCATATTGTGTGGCACTTGCTGGTTTTGTGGGAAAATGTCTCGGAATAATGTAGCCTCGTAGTCTGAAACATCAAAATTGATCCATTTAAGTGATTTATATTATCAGATGTCCCATTTCTTGTATTGATGTATTGTGCTCTCTCTCTGTGCATTTTGTACATTTCTAATTTTATTTCCCATTTGTTTTTATATTCAGGAACTGGCATGGATGGAAACCTGCCATTTATATAATCTGCAAAGCATGGCATTAGAAAAGCAGTTCAAATTGTTCTGACTCTTGACATTTATCTTGCCATTTAATTTGATTGTTAGAACAGATGGGGAAACTGTAAAATGTCTGTAAGTCTTACCAGTGTCTGACCTTTCTTTGTAAGGCTTTCTTTCCCTAGATCACAAAAACAGATACCACATCTGATTATTTCAAAGATTGTCTGGGTCATTCTTGTAACGCAGTAGCTTTGAGCTTAGTAATTTTTAAAAAAAAAATCAATATGATTGTGTTAACATTTAAGGAAGTATTTTGATAAAAGGCTACAGCAGACTTTCACAGATTTGCTTGGAACCTAATTATAACTTGAATATTTACTCAATTTAAAGAACAGGAACCTAGCATAATTGTCTAATTAAAGTTAATTTAAAATGGTAAACATCTTTTGATAAAATTGATATCATGCAGATTTCTGTAATTTTATGAGAGGATGGGATTAAATTCATGGCTACATATTCCCCCCCCCCAAAAATTAAGTCGCTTCCTGTCTAATNATAATATATATATATAATATTAAATTATTATATATATAAAATTAGAGATGCACCGGTATATCAGCCAATAATCAGTATCGGCCTATAAAAGCTAATTTTCACACTATCGGCCAATAGTTTAAAACAGCTGATAGTCAGGGCCGATATATCCTGTCAATCAAAAGAGGGCAGGAAAATGCACTGAATTTGTGCTTTGTGTAAAGAAAATGCTAAGAAACCAGTTTGATGTTAATAGTAATTATGAGTTAATAACATTCAGAAAGTTAAGAAATATTAATTTAATCTTAAGAATTTATTAATGTGTGTTAATATTAATTTGATTAATGTGTTTATGATACCGGTTACTCTGAAACAAGTTGATGAAATGGAGAGAATAAAGTTTTTCATTTGCATTTCTTTCAAATATAATAATTAAAAATATAATGATTATTTATTTATTTGTAATGAAATTANCATTACAAATAAATAAATAATCATTAATTTAAAAGAAGGTATAAAAGTCAGAACCCCCAAACTATCGGTATCGTTATCGGCAAATATCACTCTGAATAATCGGCTATTGGTAGAGAAATTTTGTATCGGTGCATCTCTAAGATAGATAGAGATATATAATATATAATGTATGTATGTGTGTGTGTGTATGTATGTGTGTGTGTGTGTGTGTGTGTGTGTATGTGTGTGTGTATGTGTGTGTGTGTGTGTGTGGGCATGTTTTTGTGAAATATCAGGACACAAATGTGTATAATGACATGGGTATGACATGGGTATTACAAGGAGAGGGTGATTTATGAGGACATTCCCCATGTCCCCACTTTTCAAAAGGCTTATAAATCATACAGAATGAGTATTTGTGAGAAAGTAAAAGTGTGCACAGTTTCCTGTGATGGTTAGGTTTAGGGGTAGGGGTAGTGTAGGGGGATAGAAAATACAGTTTGTACAGTATAAAAACCATTACGCCTATGGAATGTCCCCACATTTCACAAAAACAAACGTGTGTGTGTGTATGTATATGTATGTATGTATGTATATAATAAAATGTATATGGATTTGCACCAGACATAAACAGACAATAATATGTGTGGTACTGTATGTGATATTCAGAAAAAGGTGTGAGCAGCACATGGCTAGAGTGACATTTCTAGCATAGTTGGATTTTCTATAAAATAATTTCATGTTTTCAAGTGTCAGTGTTTACAGCTTTTCAAAAAGATACACGTGCTCATGATTGAGAATTTGTCAGTATTTCACATTCACTAGGGCTACAGCATTCTGTTGGAACTTACCCATCATCACTCTGTATCTCTGGGAGAGGAGCTCGTCTGTTCTTCCTCAGGGTGGACAGCGGTGAGCTCATGTTTCCAAAAACAGGAGTTGACTGGAACTAACTATTCAGAAAAGTAGCTAAAACAATGATACAACCCTACCTAATTCCCAAGAATACGATATTTAGAAAAGCAACGTCTTTAACCTATTTGTTTGGTTTTTTTAGTTACTCACGGATTTCTGTGTTAAAGTTTGTTTTCAGTGCTGGGATGTTTGTTTGAACAGTTGTCATTGGTAACGAGAAAGCCCCACTTATTCAAATCTCCACTGTGTGGCGCTGCGGATCTGGGTATGATATGAAGCAGAGCTCAATCAGTGAAATACCACCATCAGTTTAACCAACTAGATAATGGGAATGAATCCATATATATCAAAGTTTGAAACGCATAGCAAAAAACAAACAAACAACGGTGCATGGTTTATCAAATTGCGATAGCACAGCAAAAATATTTAAAATATAAAATTTGTTTTCATTGTATTTTTTTTTTTCTGTTTTCTTTACACTGTCATTTTCAGATCCCAAAACCGATGTTGTTTATAGCGCATTATTTACATAAAACTAAAAAGAGAGAACTGTATTATATTCAAAATGTAGAGATAAAGAAGCTATCATGTCCTTGTTATATCCAACTTGGATATAACAGGCTTACGCCTAGTGCAAATAGTCACTCTTTATATAATTATAATTGATTTCTAAGAACGCATCAATGCCATTGTATCCAACGGCTTATCTTTCCTGGAAATTATTTGACTATATCAGTTTATTGACAGTTCCCAAGTCTCTTTCCGTCGCCCCGCCCCCTTTTTGCGTGCCTTGCGCAATGACGCCATCAGCGGCCGTCAGACAGATTCGACGAAAGCTCACGGAAGATGCAAAAGAAAAAGGACCCGCTGGTAAGTTTCAAGAAAAGGCATTTTTCCTTTATCCGAGATCCATTGCCGGCTTTATAGCGCTCTAAAATACCCGCTGAGAGGCTCAGACAAAGCCCCGTTTGTTTAGACGTTGTTTCACACTATGTTGTGTGTAAATGTATGCCATGAAACACAGCTAAAACATAATTAGAAGCCCGTTGGTGTGATTTAAACATTAGCGGAAAGCTTGTTGTCGCCGCTCGCTCTCGGCGAGCGACCGTCATTCAAATTAACGGCTTCAACTGAAAGCAACGTACATCGGCTAGAAAAGCGACGGGATAAGGTTTAAGGTCAGCCGTCATGTGCTGTGCTGTCAGTGTCCAACCAAAATAACTAGTTAACCGTGTCTCGCGTGACATGTATTAGTGTTATAGAGGACTTCAGTAGGTTTTACTTAAGCGCATTTGCGGTTGAGGACGCTTGAAACTTTAGTTGAGAGTGAGAATAAGTGATACACCCAGACTTTGTAGTGGGTATGGATTGAATTGGTTTATTTTGATCGTATATAACACGTATATCTTGAAGTAGAGCATTGAAAAATATTGATTTTATCATATCATCCGGTTCGATCTGACGTACTTGCGCGCACACTTTATAGTTCCACCCTGTCAAATGTGTCTTTGTTTTTTCAGCTGTTATCTACAGCTATATCTGTTATCTGTAGCTAAACATACGGAACAGAGCAGGAACTATAGTATTCTTTCGCGAAATAGGCCTCAGAGTAACCATATAAGCATCACATGAGTAGTAAACTGCACCCCTGCCAACCTGCTGTCGTTCTCTGGCTAATGCAGTGTTTAAAGTTCATTGCCACTGTGTGGTGTGCTTGACTAGAGCTTTTTGCAAGCACGGGTGCGCCAATGACAACAAACCTGGAATAACTGGGGTGACAGAGTCCAGTTCATCGTGCCCTGACAGAGAGGATGCATACATGTATGCTGATGCCTATCTAAACCGCACGTTTGGGCATTGTAGTCAAGTTCAAGATTTTAAAAGACTTGATCAGATAAAATAACGGAAGTCAAAGAGGTTTATCTCGCTGTTATTGCATGCCAATAAGTGTCGTTGTAATTTGCAGACAATGACATGCATGTTGCAATAGTATGTGCATTCTGATCTATAGCATTGTTGCCACAGACACGTCAGCTTAGACTGTCAACACATTTCTGTCCTTTGGCATAGTGAGTTTTCTGATGTGCCTGCAGTGAAACAGAAAACCAGTGGAGTGTCACGTGACTAGTTAATGCAAGCCACTAGTTGCAATAATAGGCAATCATTTTCTTTAAATCTATAGAGAGATTGTTTTTTGACAATAACATAAAATAAACAGACCTTATGTGCTGTATGAGATGTGATTTCATTGTGATTTTGACTTCACTTTTAGGCCTGTGCAGATACAATGATATATTGCAATTTTTTTGTTCTCAAATTGCATCAGTGCTTTTGTGTGTTATTCAAAAAAAAAACAAACGTTTTTTTATTTTATTTTGAGTTTGTGTTAATTTAATTTCCTGTCGTTAGTTAATTAAGAAAAATTTATAAATGAGCACAAACTCTTAAAACCGCTGTTTCTCAGTGTGGTTAGAGACGAAGTGAACCAGGTTTGTTTGAAGTTCATTCTCTCCGTTTGGCACAGTTTTAATCACAAATATTGCTGGTTAATTGTGAAAAATCATATTAATGCTTGTTGCTGTGTGTATCACATTGTTTTTGCTTGAAATCACGTTTGTAATTTTGTGATACATCTCAGAGCTGGTTAGTTTTTTATTTTTTTTAAGTCCCTGTGGAGACATTGAATAGGACGAGTATTTCTGTAATCGTGATTTCTGAAAAGCGTGTGGTCAGTGTTGCGATCTACAGGCCGAAGTAATACCCAATAGTTCTGTGCAATGCTGATCTTTACAGAAAGATATGTTTGTGTTTGATTGAGGAGGTGAGGGAGAGTTTAGTTGGTGTCTGACTGTTCACCCCTTGGATGATGAGAAGGGTATATTTGCTCTTTCCATGTGTGTGTTATGGGATTTGCATGTGTGAAGAGGACTGCCTCATTCCACTGGATTTCCCTCTCTACCGCTGCCCTGTCCTCTGTTTCTCTCTGTTTTTCGCAGTACTTGTGGACTGACATCTCTATGCTATCCAATAGTTCCAGAGAGCCTCCGCCTGCAGGCACTGTCAGGACAGCCAGGAGAAAGATTATAAACTGCTCTCTGTCCCAGCAGCCCCTGCTCTATCTATATATAACTATGCAGTGCATTTAACTTCCTGTGAAGCTCCCATTAGCTTTAGGAGACAGATTGAAGATTGAGAAGTATCTGGAAGTGTGTGGTGTGGTCACTGTTTTTCTTTTTTTTGTCACTGTTTGTTTTATACCCTAACCCAGTCTTCAGAAATGCAGAATTTTAAGGAAATTCGTCAATACGTTCAATTCTTTTGTGAAATTAATTGGGGAGTAAGACAGTTGATATAGCATGTGTTTCAGTATAATATTGTGATGCAATCCTGAAAGTTTTTTAGTTTGGTATTTTCACAAGTGGAATCAATCTTTCGATTTTCCCACCACTGCGCAGCCAGTGCTTGGATATTTGGTCTCTTGTTTACCTTGGTTTTGGAGAAAAAAAGATTTTCTTTCTCAGTGGGAAGCTCTGTTCTTGTTTCAACAACACTCTTCTCAGAGAACACTTTCAAACTTAACAATAGTGCTTTTTGTTTTCGCTGAACTGTATGATCTCTCAGCCTGGACTTATTCCATTGTAAATGATAATCTTCTATTTGTTCTTATCCTGAATTCAACTCCCGCTTTGTAAACATGGAATCGAGGTATTGCTCCTTTTAATTTGGTCACTAACACCCCAAAAGACCTCTTTCTCAGGATATGTTTTATTTTCATTAGTTGTGCTTATTAAGGCATTATCACCACTGTTCATACTTATTAGTAGGGGTGTGTTGGTACTATCATATCTATCACATTTCTTTTTCTCATAATATTCCATCAATACTTAAAGGGATAGCTCACTTAAAATGTCTTTCCAAATCTTTACTTAATGACAGAAATTAAATTTTTGGGTGAACTAACCCTATAAGATCTTTGTTTAGCCCATTTTTTTTTAGCCACTTCAGAGCAAATACAAATAAAATAGATTAAATAGTGATGTGATTTTTTTTTTTTTTTTTACCAATTAGAAAAACCATCATCATGATCATTTCTAAACAATATTTAGCTACATAGGTTATTTTTGTAAAATGCCACACATGAAATTTTTTGAGTGATTTATATTTTATTGGATTGTAATGTTTATTTCTATATCTAAAGTTATTGTTTTATTGTATTGACACCAATCCAAATTTAGAATTTTTAGGGAAAAATATCTTAAATATCTTATTTTAAAATGTTATAACTTAAAAGTTGCTGGCATGGTGTTAAAAAAACAAACAAACATACATAAAGAACGCAGAACATGTCTATATGGTCTATGGTTAATTTTTATTTTTTAGTATTCAATATGTTTGAAATGTTTCGTGTATCGCCCACACCCAACCCGACTTCTGTTCAGTTTTGTACATGGCAAGAGAGAAACGATTTCTGTGCACGCTCTCTCTCTCTCTTTCTCATAGATACGTGTACAACACTTTCTCAAACTAAAGGACTCAGATTATTGAAATGTGTTGAAGGTCAGTCCGCATTGTTCCTCAGTACAACGCAAGGGATAAAGGTCTCTCCTCCCCTTAACTTTTGACTGTCAAAAGTCCAAGAATTTCCATAGACAAAGATGAAAATCAAAGAAATAGAGGTGTGACCATTCAAAGACATTTTAGTGCGTATTTGTGTTCTGGTTTGTTTAGGAGCATTGTGTAAGGCTCAACTTGTCACTTGTCAGATGGAGGATGGAAAGTGAGGGCATGGCTGGGGCTTTTATCAGTGTTTTTAGCGAACAGCATTTTTTCTTCTCCTTTTTGTGTATTAAGCATTTCTTAACAGATTCTTTTCATACCACATACGTAAGCTCCTACCCTAGAACTGTTAAAAAGGTGAAGAGAGGTTGGTGGAAGAGAGTGCGGTTTCAACTCCGTGGAGGCTCTGCTAGAGTGAACGTGACCTTGTGCCTCTCGGCGGACTGCAGACGATCAGTCCCGATCATCTAATGGAGAACGCTGAGAGAGCAGTTTGTTCTGTGTCTGTATGGCCTTGAACCTGCGCTTGGCCCAATTCTGTCAGAGGGAGAACCCCAGGCACAGTTTGTAATTGAGACTCAGATAGGGGGCCCGGGAGACGCAAAAACAATTAAAGCTTGATTTATTTATTTATTTATTTTCGATTTGTGTCACCAGCTGAGTGAGAAGATAAATTGCTTATCTCGCCTTTCGATATCACACTTGTTAGTAACTGATTTAGAGTTTTACTATTAAAACATGATGTAATTGTAGAGAGAAACTGTCAGTCAAATAGCACATCTCAGTTATAATAGAGCCACGTCATATTCCTGAAACTGGTTAGACTGTAGGACACTGAGATATTTTGAGCTATTATAAGATCTCTGAAAATGTTAAAGTTTGTTTCAACCCTTTTTTCGAAACACGAGGTTTTTCAGTAGAATGTCACAGCTTTTGTTTTTCATACAAAGAAAGTAGATGGACAAAATGTACCAGAAAAGCAGTCTACACAACTTGTGTATGTGTATTTCTAGTCTTCTAAAACTATACATTGCTGTGTGCAAGGAACCAGTTTGCATTTGTTTTCAAACTCGCCTACATTACAAATGACAAAACATGCAAGAATCAATGGTTTGACATTTTAATGATGTCAAACCTGTCATGTTTCTTAATGGTCTAATCTAAGTTTGAGGTCAGTAAGATTTTTTTTTTTTTAAAAGAAATGAATACTTTTATTCAGCAAGGACACATTAAATTGGTCAAAGTTGACAAACTGATCTTTCAAATATATGTATTTCAAATAAATACTGTTCTTTTGAACTTTCTATTCATCAAAGAATCCTAAAAAAATATTTAAGTATGTATTTCAAATAAATACTGTTCTTTTGAACTTTCTATTCATCAAAGAATCCTAAAAAAATATTTAAGTATTAACAACAAAAATATTAAGCCACACAACTGTTTTTATCATTGATGATAAGAAGAAATGTTTCTTGAGCACCAAAACAGCATATTAGCTATATATATTTAAAAAATATTTAAGTAGCAAACAGTTCTTTTAAATTGGAATAATATTTCACAATATAACTGTGTTTTACTGTATTTTTTTAAAAGTTATATTTATGGGCTTTTTGTGCCTTTATTCAGAGAGGACAGGAGGGAGCAGGCAGGAAAGCATTGGGTGGAGAGAGGGGGGTGGGATCAGCAAAGGACCTCGAAACGGGAATCGAACTCGGGTCGCTGTGAACGCATTTGCGCCATATGTCGGCACACTAACCACTAGGCTATCGGTGCCGACGTTTTACTGTATTTTTGATTAAATAAATGCTCCCTTGGTGAGCACAAGAGACTTCATTTATATATATATATATAAAAAAGCTTACCGATCCTAAACTTTTTGTTTTTGTGACAGGTTGGACAAATAAACACTGTGATACTTTATTTTTTTATTTTTTTTTACATATAAAATGCATTTTCATTATGCATAAACTTGATTTTGGAATAAATTTATAAATCAAAATGCTTTCGCAAAAGTAATGTTCACAATCGCCAGTGACAACAGACTATGATCAAATTTCAGGGTGTTTCTGCGAAGGGATGCATTTTACACAAGTAGCCTGTTTGCACGGTACAAAAATCTATCACTGTACACCATCAAGAGCTGTCACTAACATTATTTTGGAATCGATTAATCGGCCGATTATTTTGACATTAATCAAATAATCAGATATTTTTTATTTTTTGTGTGGTAATAAAAATAGACCTAAGTGAACAATAACATTACAATGACTTAAAATACATGGGTATAAAATCAATGAGGCAATAATATTTGGTTCAAATAAAGTATCAAAAGCAAGTAATCATATGGTTTTATTGAACAACACTCTTAAAATACATAAAGTATATAATATACATAACATAAACAATCAACTTATGTACATTACATATTTTTTTAAAAATGCCTGCAGAGGGCGCCAACGGCCTGTGATTGTTGTTGTCACACTTTACAGCATGATAAAATCCTTGTTCACTATTGGCCAAACAACATTTAATTAAAATGTACACTTAATTGCTAGTTAATATTTGGCCTCTTCTTTACGATACAAATGCTACAGCTACTGTAATTTATTGTACAAGAATATGTGGACACCAAAACATGCAAAATCAGAGCTAGGGTTTAAACTTTTATTTTGAAATCACGATGAACACCAGTTTGCATATTTAGAAACATATTGCTGTATTCTCCTCTGTTGCCGCAGGCGTATAAATGATTTACGTTACAAATCTGGTGAAATAGCTCAAGTTGCGTACCCAGATGAACGTTATAAGAGAATGTTATGCAGAGATGGAATGTCGCACTTCACCCTGAAACCCATATGTTTATTTAACTGAAACCCAGCCTTTGTGATTTCACAATAGCAGCACTATGCTATATTATGATTTTTAAATGGTTTTAATATATATTGTGCAGCCTTTGAAAACAGTGGATTCTCGTCCATGGAATGCTCTGCTTCTAGTATTTTGCCGGTTAATCGCCACGGGCAAATTGCAGTTGGGGTTTTTTTAGACTCGAGTAATCGAATTTAATCAAAGAATCATGAAAGCCATAGTACCATCATTTTTCAAATTGACCCGGATAGCTCAGATAGCAAATTCATTCATTAGTATAAAGCGTCTGTTCAGAGAGAGCTGAGAACGAGGGATTGGTTCATCCACGTTTAAGCTGTTGCCACTCTTAATTATGGGAATCCGCTCAGGCTCAGACTCTCTAGATCTTCAGTAAGATACTTTTATCTATATGCTGGACCTGCCGAGTGAAAGTGTAGGAAGTATGACGTGTAACACTTCAAGATGATAAGCTGATATATAAGGCGCTGTAAGATTCATGCTGGATCTGATGCTTAAGGTGATACGGACTATAAAAGGTAGCCCTGATTTTCTATTTCTCTTAAGATCTCGTCTCTTGTCTTCTTCTCTCTGTCGTCCCTTAGAAGGGTTTCACTCTGAATGATACCTGCCAATGACATTTAAATTTTTTCATTTAGCAGGCGCTTTTATCTAAAGTGACTTACAATGACATCCATCCTGAGGGGGAACTCTCTTAAAAGTTCACTCTCAGAGAGTGTTTAGAATATGCTCTGAGCATATTGTCTGTCTGGTCTGTTTTGCAGTCGTGTCCTGAAATCTATTCACAACAGGATTTTGTTTCGATTTGCATTTTGTGCTTAAAAATGTAAACAACCATCTGGGGTGTTTTGTTCTTTCCATTGTTACCTAGTTTGTTTAAAGCATAGCACTCTGGTGTAAAGTCTCTGAACATTTAACCTTAGGTAATTCCGAATGACCCAAGAATATATCTACATTTCATTAACTTTACCTCTATTCATTTACCAATCACAAGTTATAGTGAATGTAAATAATTGGTCTTAGGGAAGTTGTAACTTCCTAAAATTAGACAACAAGAATGTAGTTTGACCCTGGCCAGTGACCACTATTAAAATGACCAATGCTCATACTTAAGAAGAAGCGTGTTTTATGAGCAATCCACAAATGCCACAGACTTGCACTACCATTTAAAATGCTGAGGTTGGTAAGATATATTTTTAATGTATTTGAAAGTAGTCTGCTCACCAAGGGTGCATATATTTGAATATATTTAAATATTTAAAAGTATTATTAGTAATAAAAGAACATACTGATCTCAAACTTATGAACCAGTGTACATTGAACAAGGAATAATGGTGCTGTCTTTTGACTCGAGTCAGTAAGTAACCACTCAGAGCACCTTAGCAACCAACTGCGACCTCAAGTTTTGCATTGCTTGCTCGTGTTTTCATCAGAATATTTGAAAATCTACTATATTTAGCCTGTGTGGTTTACATCTTTCTGTTTGTTGTGTACTGAATCACCCTTTTTATGTTTGCTTGTGATATAGAGGTATATATTTTTTTAATCGATTCTCATTTTGATGAACCGATATCAATTGTAAAACCCCAGTAATTAATATTTTAGTCTAGTCAGTTTAGTCATTTAGTCATTTAGTTGATGAATAACAAAACTTTGTAGCGCAGCTCCCATCCAATAAATCGCAAAAAGCTCTTTGCGTGTTTTCATCAGAATATTTTAAAATCTATTATATTTCGCCTGTGTGGTTTACATTTGTTTTGTTTTTTTGTTTACTGAATCACCTTTTGTATGTTTGTATGTGAGTTTGAGTGGCAGTGTTGGAAAAAGATTTCTGGTTAACTGACCAGATCAATATGCAACAAAGCAAATGGATATTGCAAGGATGTTCATCTAGTGCTCTTTGTGAGGCTGAACCTGATGTTCATGGCCATCTAGTTTTTAATGTCATTCTCTTCCCTAATGCGCTCCAATCCATCTGTTGTGCTCCATTATTGCTGTCGGACGATCTTCCTCCAGTCAGATTGAGGCACATCTGTGGCTTGCTCTAATGGTGCTTTTGTAGCTGAAAGTATGCAATTTGAGAACGTATCAGATGATTTTTAAGGAAGTTACTTCCTGGTCAGAATTGTCCATGTCTTTTTCCTAGATTTGTTTATTGTTTCCATGTGCAGCACTGAAGGGGTCAAAGTTTCTTCTGGGCCTGTAATCCTTTTGTACATTGCACTCACATTTTTTTGAGAAGAGATTAGTTTATGATGGCATTAGCTTTGGTAATGCTTTGATGCGGATTACCTCTAAAGTTTGAAGCTTTTTAAGTATTTGCTCTGTGTGATCACATGGGTTATCAATTTTAGATGCTAACATCCTCCTCTGTTGATGTTGAGTTTTAATCTGTTTAAAATAAATTTCTTTATTTTTGTTTATTTTTTTCAGCTTGCCGAGTGTCAACCCCCCTGTGAAAATGAGACCATGGTTCCAGTACTGACTTCAAAAAAAGCCAGTGAATTACCTGTGAACGAGGTTGCCTGTGCACTGCAGGTATATTCATGTCACACATTATTTTATCTTTCCTTAAAAAGGATCTAAATTTGTTAAATGTGTTAAACTGTTAAAAAAATTTATTTGCAATTAGATTTTAGAATTTAATTCACAGCCCTAATAGCTGCACAAGTTAACAAAAAGCAACTCACTGCAATTATGCCATTCATACAACATTAGTTAATTATATAATTATCAGAGCATGTAATTTTGCTACAGAAATGTTGAATTCTATTATTTGACTTGTTGATTATAAGTCAGGTTGTTGATTATGAAAGAGACTGTAATAAAGGTTTGTTGACCATATTATAGATGCATATCTCTTCCATGCCACATTGTTTTGAACTATTAAGGGTGACTTGGACTGTTTCTATGCACTTTAATCAGATGCACATGGGAGTAGTTCTACACACAAGAGGTTTAGAGATTAAAACCTGAAAGATAAACATGTGGTAACTGTTGTATAAACTGAATAATTGACTAAAATGTAACATTTTGGCCATTTCATCCCAAATTTTTCCCAGCATGCTTCATTCTTGATCACAGTTGTAACAGGTGGGAAACAAACAAACAAAAAATGCTCAGTTGGTCTTTTTTTCTTTTCTTTTTTTGTTAACCGGCATTTTTGGGGGGGAAGAAAGAAATGTCAAATAAAATAAGTATGTTTTGTTTTTTTATTAAAGTTTTTAAATGGGGTGTTATATTTTTATATAATGTGAATCAATTACTTATTCAGAATGGGTTCTGTGTTTCCCCACCGGTCACAAGTGTTACTAATGACTTGTTTACCTAGCATGTTTACATGTATTTTTCATCTTGATTTATATGAGCCATGTAAAAGGATTCACATGAAACCAAAACAGTCTGAACTTTCATTTATAGTTGACAACAAAGTAAAATATAGGGCTTTTTTAATTGATTTTAATTGATTCTCATTTTGATGAACTGATTTCAATTGTAAAATCCCAAAAATCAATATTTTAGATTAGTCAGTTGGTCATTTAGTCAGTTGATGAATAAAAGAACTTTGAAGCTCACCTCCCATCCAATAAATTGCAATAAGCTCTGTGCTTTGTTACTTTTGATATGAAACTTAACCTGTTCTTCCTACTTAACCTGTTCTTCAATATGTAATGTATGTTTGAATAAATCTGTCATGTTTTTATGACAGCCACCATTTAAATGTTTCAAAAAACAAGTAGAAACATAATTATGTCATTAAAAAGTTATTATAAAGTTATTATTATTAAACCTTGCTTATGTGTAATTTAAATGTAGATAGCCCTATGCAAAATCAGATAATTTTAAGAGATGATAATTTTAAAAGATATTTTTTCCTTGAGAAAATCTGCCATGTACTGTACCTAAAATATACCCCACTAAATTGATATCAAATTGAATCAAATTGTAAGCTTGTGAATTGAAATCGAATTGAATCGTTAAATTTGTGCCAGTACCCAGCCCTAGTAAAATAAATCAACTCTTTCTAGTCTCTTCAAATTTAAAAGTACATTTTGGTCACAAACGTGACCACTGGGATAAGGGATAGTCCATCATTATTGCAAAATGACTCAGACAGGATACCAGTGTGAAGTAGTTATTATACTAATACTAATAAATAAATATTTGACTGCAGAATACCACCATTAATCAGATTGAGGCATTCCAGAAAGCAACTTCTAAGTATTTCTAGGAAGGACTTCAAGGAACAATATTGACTGATGACTTTTAATAAGTCAACATCCTTTGTTGTTCTTGGATCGGCACTCCCATCCCACCGTATGATTTTAATGCAAGGGATAGGGGAATGATCGTTTGATAGGAATTATGTTTCAGGAACAAAACAGGATGTTGGATGCTTGTTTAAATCACATTGTTTACCCACAGCCTATAAAAACCGCAGCAGTGGAAGTCCAATAGAATTTCAGTATGCAGGCAAACATGCACCAAAAGCACAGACTGCATGCCTTGACACTGGGGAATTCAAAGCCCATCCCTGCAGATATCACACAGTGTCCCTTAATGAATCACACCAGGAAGATTAGAGAGTGCTGGGATGTTCTTGCAGTCTCAGCGAGGATGATAGAGCTTGCAGTGCCGTGTCCATCACAACACTGACATGACCATCTGCTCTCAGAAGACCTTTATTCATCCACTGTTATCAACATTCAATCACAGTCTCTTGGAAGCACTTAAGCCATGAATAATACACCTTGGTTATTATTATTTCAATAGAAAATAAAAAACATGATTTTCATTGTGTACCAACAGAAACAAAGGAGAGCTTGTGGCTTTCCAGTTTGTTGTAAAAAGATACAAAGCTGTCAGATTTGGTTGATCTCAGCACCATTTCGACCCCCATTCCTAATATTGCACAGACAGCAGGTCTTTAGGTGCAGTGAATTAGCTTTTATACTCTCTCATGTTCATGATGCAGTGCTCTGGTCTCAAGGTCTTTTTCCACACAGGGAGCAGAAATGCATTGTTGGTGACAGCTGTCTAACTGTAGACTTGCTAAAGCTAAAGTTCCAGGACACTGGCTTTATTAGTTGTTTCCATGGCTCCAGCATTCTTATTTGTTAGTGGTTAATGTCAGTTGTCATGGTTACACATCTGATGAGTGTTATTTTGGGAAGGCTGCATTTTTCTGACTTAATTCCCTCCCTCTCTCCCTCTGTTAGGCTGACCTCCAGTTCGGTCTCACCCAGGAGGAGGTTGAGCGACGTCGCGCGTACCACGGATGGAACGAGTTTGACATCAG
Source organism: Anabarilius grahami (assembly GCA_003731715.1). Classification (NCBI taxonomy): domain Eukaryota; kingdom Metazoa; phylum Chordata; class Actinopteri; order Cypriniformes; family Xenocyprididae; genus Anabarilius; species Anabarilius grahami. The sequence goes on along the minus strand of RJVU01051648.1, from coordinate 492,158 downwards.
CGAAGATGAGCCACTCTGGAAAAAATACATCTCTCAGGTTGGGTGGCTATAACAATTAACAAAAGCAAAAAAACAAAACTTGATCCTTAAAGGTATAGTTCACCCAAAAATAAAACTTATCCCATGATTTACTCACCCTCAAGCCATCCTAGGTGTATATGACTATCTTCTTTCAGACGAACACAATCGGAGATATATTTAAAAATATCCTTGCTCCTCCAAGCTTTATAATGGTAGTGAAGGGGGGGCCAGATTTTGAAGCCCAAAAAAATTCATCCATCCATTATAAAAAGTAATCCATATGGCTCCAAGGGGTTAATAAAGGACTTTTGAAGTGAAGCGATGCGTTTTTGTAATAAAAATATCCATATTTAAAACTTTAGAAATTCAAATATCGAGCTTCCGGCGGACGACCATCCGCATACTGCGCAAGTCGACTTAAGCCACAAGAGTAATGATGTGTAAAGTGAGGTATGATGCAGGATGTAGGAGTATTGTGAGTTCAAACAAATAAGGCTGGGCAACAAACTCAAGCTCACAAAAAAACATTTCTTTTTAAAATTTATCGTTAGGCTTCTAATTTGTGACGGGTGTTTTGTTTTGCTCTATCCTCTGCACTTCCGCATTCGTCATTACCTTTGTAATTATGTCACGAGTCGCTTACAGCCATTGCCGGAAGCCAGTTATTATAGTTTATAAAGTTTTAAATATGGATATTTGCCTTACAAAAATCCATCGCTTTGCTTCAGAAGGCCTTTTTTAACCCCCCTAATGGATGAAGGCATTTTTTTTGGCTTCTTATGACTTCCTTTGCTGTGGGGTTGTAGACTCAGAATAATAAAAATTATATTTTTTCCCAGCTCTATTGGTTGGTGAGTTTTTTCATTAGACATTGAAGAAAAGTTATTGACCTACACTATAAAAAAAAAAATGCCACTGTGAATTTTCGCACCCAGTTTGAAGGGGTCCATAAATGACTGTTACTATTTAAAATCTTGTGATAAAAAATAACACTATTGTGAATATGCCTTAAAGCTATAAAATGACCCAGTTCATCCAGTTCCTTCTTCTAATATAGAGATGACAGGTCGCTGTAAAAAATTTCAGTCCACCTTGGTCAGGAGGTTTGTGCTGATTGGCTAAATATAGCATTATAACTGGGAGGAATTGTATTTATTTCCCACAGTCACCCGGGCCTTCTTTAGAGGTGGCACACTTTGTCGCCTTTATCCTTTTTGGCTTCCCCTGCAGAGTGTGATGTTTTACATCACGATTTCTATTAAATGGCAAAGCATGAGTAAAAAACAAAAAATCTAACTATAAGTCATAAGGGTGAAATTTGTATCACAAATATGTCATGTCACGACTGTCAAGTGCGACTGGGTGGTTCAAGCTGATAATTACTGCATGAAGATGAATTGGCCTTTATTTCTCATTACGCTAATCTTTTTACTCTACAACTACAAAGGCTTCTTCACGTCTTATTTAACACCTGTGATTACACTAATTTTCTGACGCAGCCAAAGCTCAGTTCCCAGGTATACCTTTGTCTTACATCTGCTGTTCAGAGTAGAAAAGGCTTGTGAGTCTGTGAACAAGGCTGTCTGAGGTATCACTGCGTCTCAGAGAGTCTCTTTAAGAGCAACAAGCTGTCGTGCCTTTAATCTGTCACTTCACATAGGCTTTTTGCTTTGGGATGTGCCGACCTCCCTCTGTCTCTCTCTTTTCTGTCAAAAAGC
>RJVU01051648.1:465193-489283 GCA_003731715.1 Anabarilius grahami | reverse complement strand
TTTTTTTTTTTTTTTTTTTTTTTTTACTTCATAATTTCTTTGTATGACAGCCTAGCCAAAAATTATGTCTGCACAATTTGGCATGTTTCATTGCATTATCAAATAAAACAATTGACACCAAGCACATCTACGTACTATGTTTACAAAATCTTTAACACATTTTTAATAATATTTGAATAAAGGGTGATGCAGTACATTTTCCACTATTTTGCACTATTTTGCACTATTTTCACTACCACTATTGCAAATCTGGGATTCAAAATCTAATTTTAAAAGATTTAATATTTAAATTAGCAAATGATGAATTTTAACTTTTTTTTTTAAACACTAAAACATTTTAAAATATTTTTTTAGTGATAAAGCAAAAAAAAAATTAAATCAGTGTTTTGAACTAATTCACTGAAATGTGGTAATAAGCGATTTACATCAAACGAATAGAAATACCCTCTTCTTTTAGGATTTTTCCAACTAAACTGAATTATTTTACAGCATAGAACATTTTTCTGAGCACTGTAGACAATACTGCACATCGTTTTGGGCTTTGGATTCTTTCTGTCTGTAAAGCTGCATATGTGTCTGGAGTATCTCAAAAAGCAGACTATATGACAGAGAGGTCGATAATTGATGCTGTCATGTATAGCTAACATTGATTATTCTAGTTCAAGCCCTGAGGCAGATAAACACAGACCTTCACCTTGAGATGTGGGACACAATTAATTCTGAGAAGCATTGCGCCCCCATGCAGTCTATTTTTCTGAATTTTTCTCTTTCTTTTGGTCTTCAGTTTAAAGACCCACTCATCCTGTTGCTGCTGGCGTCTGCTGTCATCAGCGTGTTGATGCGGCAGTTTGATGATGCCGTCAGTATCACCGTGGTAAGCTCCTGCTCACTCCCCTCTGTCAGACTTTTGATTTCCTTGTTCTGGAAGTTCTGGATCAGTTCATTAACACTCTTGTATCATTCTTTTTGCAGGCCATTATTATCGTTGTTACAGTTGCCTTTGTACAGGTAAATCCAACATACACTGATGACATTACCTCACTTGACATGCCTTCATTCATCTGAAGCTATAGACCTCAGGGTGTTTGCAAATGTCAGAATACTTTTGAGATACTTTGGAAAAACTTGAAGTCTCATAGATTAATGAGGTGTAGTGAGAGTTTAAGTGTGGTGGACATTTACTGTCAGCTCTGTTCTGCTTCATTTCAGGAATACCGCTCAGAAAAATCTCTGGAGGAACTAGGGAAACTTGTGCCTCCAGAATGCCACTGGTGAGCATTACCTACAGAACTCAAAAAGTGCTTTACCTTCCACAGCTTTAATAGATATATGTCAAAAACAAGTTGCTATTAGAATGGGATCAGGCTTATCAAATAAATGACACAAAATCAATCCTACTTTTGGGAAAGTATTTATACTACTATTACAATTTTTATAATAAGTCTCTTATGCTCATCAAAGCTGCAATTATTTGCTTTAAAAGTACAATAAAACAGTAATATTGTGAAATATTTCAATTTAAAATTTGTGATGGCAAAGCTGAATATTCAACAGCCATTACTTCAGTCTTCAGTGTCTCATGATCCTTCAAAAATCATTCTAATATGCTGATTTGGTGCTCAAGAAACATTTCTTTTTATTGTCATTGTTGAAAACAGATGTGCTGCTTAATATTTTTAGGAAGCAGTGGTATGCTTTTTTTTCAAAATCCTTTGAATAGAAAGTTAAATGCTGTTTTTTATGCTGATTACTACACACGTACATTAGTGTCACATCCATTTTTACTATCAGATGACGATCCCACCAAATGTACCTCAGGGTCACTGTCTGTGAAACACATTTTATTGGACTGTGATATTTATAATCCTCTGAGAAAACTGTTTCATTCTACTGAAATTGTCAGTTCTTATTAAAATAAATCTTAAATACCTTGTATAGGTTTTTAGTTGTTTCATCTCTTATTTTAACCTGGATTGTACCTTAAAAATAGACTTGAAAGCTTTCTTTCTTTCTTTCTTTCTTTCTTTCTTTCTTTCTTTTTCTGTTTTGTGTTTAATCTTTCTCTTTTTCTGTTTGTCTTTAATCTTTCTCTCTTTAAATCTCTTTTTTTTTTTGCTACATTAATGATTTAATATGTCAGGGCTATCTGTGGGTGAGATGTCTTGATGGCTTAGGTGTATTTTCCTGAGCCCACCAAATGCATAAAAGACAGCCTTTCAGACAACATATGGAGAGAGTGAGAATGGGAGGTGTAATTTCCACTTCAAACACACAAAGTCTCATATTTGCACTTCAAAACCAGGCCGTGCCACAGTCTAGAGCCTTGTTCTCAAACACCTGTTGAACACCACTCAGCATGCACCACAGTGTGTTATCCTCTTTTTCTCTGCTACTCTTACATGATTCCTGCAAAAGCCTTTTTTTTATCGCCAAGACTGTTGGAAGTACATTCACAAAAATATTTAACCTCTGCCTAGCCCGCAGGGCACAAATCTCAAGGTCTGTCCACACGACTTCACTGGCCTAATTTCAAACCGTTCAACACTGTCCCTCGGTCGCCCCCTCTCCATTTCTCTTTTCAACTCATACCATCTCTCCCTGTACCCCAGTGTTCGAGATGGACATCTGGAGCATCTTCTGGCACGAGAGCTTGTACCTGGAGACACCGTCTGTCTATCAGTCGGAGAGAGAGTCCCAGCTGACCTTCGTCTTTTCGAGGTGTGAAATGAATATATGTCTCTCCTTGTCTCTTTCTCCTTCTCTTCAATGTGTCTCTTTTATGCACTTAGTCACTGCGTGTACATGCAGATCAATATTCTATTATGAATTATAATTTAGTCATATTCTAATTATGTATGTGCCAAATATCTTTATTATTGCCATAAGCAGATTAAGCCAATACTACAGTTTCAAGAGACACTCAATTCAGAATATTTACTATAACAGAATGTCCAAACAAAGGTAATTTTGTGTAATATTAAATGAAAGCTTATCCAGAATTGGACTTAATTGGAAAGTGATGCAGATGTAAACTGTTACACTCAATCAAACACTTCCCAGAACAATATGTGTTTTGAGGTTTTCTGTATTGCACATTCAAATTAGCAGTTAGTGGTAGAAATGCTTGTGCTTGAAATAGCAGCAACGTTCTAATGGCCTGTTAGTGAAGTTGACCCTTCCCTGCCCTGCAGGCGGTGGATCTGACAGTTGACGAGTCCAGTTTGACAGGAGAGACCACCCCCTGCACCAAGACCTCTGCCCCTCAGCCAGCTGCCACCAATGGCGATATCACGTCCCGCAGTAACATTTCCTTCATGGGTACGCTGGTGCGCTGTGGGAAGGCCAAGGTACAGTTACATCTAGACCTGAACCCCATTGAAATCCTCAGAAAACTCATAATTCAAGCTGCCTTCATTCATAAAATTATACATATCCCCCACTGCTTGCATGTTTTTTTTTGTTTTTCTTTAGTATAATTGTATTTTGAAAGAGTAAATGTTTCAATAAGGTAAAATTTTGCTGGTGCACTGTGGGAAGGCTAAGGTACTGTTACATCTTTGTAATTGCTATTTGATGCATCGGACCACAAGGTACAGTACCTGTCAAAAGTTTGGAAACATTACCATTTTTAATGTTTTTTTTTTTTAATTCTCTTATGCTTACCAAGGCTGCATTTATTTGAACAAAAATACAGTAATATTGTGAAATATTATTACAATTTAAAATAATTTTCTATTTGAATGCATTTAAAAATGTAATTTATTCCTGTGATGACTGCTGAATTTTCAGGATCATTACTCCAGGCTTCAGTGTCACATGATCCTTCAGAAATAATTCTAATATGCTGATTTGCTGCTCTAGAAACACCTCTGATTATTATCAATGTTGAAAACAGTTGTGCTGCTTAACATTTTTTTTTTTTTTTGTAATGTCCAAACTTTTGACAGGTACTGTACCACCAATAATAACACCAAAACAGTTTGCAAAATGTAGAAAAGGCCCCTTTTAAAAATGTTTGTTTATAGTTATCACTGAATTCAAAGTCAAGTCAGTTATTGTTTTCCTGAACATTCATTGCTGATGTCCAAGTACTCAGATATTAACTTAATTTTTTAGTAGAATAAAAATAAATAGTGAATCATTGTTTTGTTTTTTTATTATTATATTAAATAGTGTTTATTTATTTATCTATCCATTCTTCAGATTTCCCCACATAATTAGAAAATGTGAAAAAAGTATGAAAATTAAATATGATACTCACTAGACATTTCTCTATTTTTTCATCGGATGAGATGAATCATTTGCACACATTTTTAATAATTTTGCTTTTAAATTGTAGGGCATTGTCATAGGCACTGGAGAAAATTCTGAATTTGGCGAAGTTTTTAAGATGATGCAAGCAGAGGAGGTAATCATGCATAAACCAGAGAGATTGATGTTCTTAAAAACACATTTGTTTCATATATAAATGTTTTCTTTCCTTCTTATTGTTTTTTTAAACAGGCTCCTAAAACCCCATTACAGAAAAGCATGGATTTGCTGGGAAAACAGCTCTCCCTTTATTCCTTTGGGATAATCGGTAGACATCTTGTTAAGATTGTCCAATTAACATTCATTGCACTTTCATGAGCTAGTGATACATACCATCTCATTAAAAATGCAAACCCTAATTTCGGTTCTGTCATATCCTGCCTTCGCTCTCTGTGACGGCACTAATATATTTCCATTTTCAGGGGTGATCATGATGGTCGGATGGCTTCAGGGGAAGTACATTCTAGACATGTTCACCATAGGCGTCAGGTATGTCCGTAATTAGTCCATAACAGAGACGGATGTTCCCTAGAGGCATGTGACTTGATGTGTAGTGCAAGTTTCAGCCTTTTAAGTGTTGCATCATTGCTCTTCTCTTCAGCCTGGCTGTGGCAGCTATCCCAGAAGGCCTCCCCATCGTGGTGACAGTGACTTTGGCGCTGGGAGTGATGAGGATGGTGAAGAAACGAGCGATCGTTAAGAAATTGCCCATAGTGGAGACGCTGAGTATGGCCAACATTGTGACATACCAAAATTGTTTATCATGCAAAAAGTTTTAATAATTTCTCTCTCAAAGCACAGTTTAGTGGGAAAAACACGTTTATCTTCGTTCATCCAAGTATGAGAGCATGACACACAACCTACCTGTGTTGGTTTATTTAATCAAGTGACAATTTTTTAGGGATGCACCGATACAAGTATTGATATTGGGCCCGATACGGCGCTTGTGTACTCATACTCTTTAAAAAAAAACTCCAATACAAACAACTGATTCCACGCAGCATGTACAGTACAGTGCTTGTGACAAAGAAACACCGACAACAGAGCAAACAGAGAGGAGAAGGATGTCTATGAAGTAAATGTATTGAATTAATAGAATGTTAAACAGATTAAATATTTATGCCTATATAGCTGCTGTGCGTGAGCTGTTAAAGGGGCTCTATGTAAGATTTTTACTTTAATAAAGCATAAAAATACCCCAATATGTTTGCAGATATTTAGGAAACATGTTAAGTTCACCTACTTGTTTCTCAGAAAAACAATGCTACAGCCAGATATTCTACTTTGAAAATGTGCGTTCCGTGTCGGAATGTCTGTTTTTGTTTTGGTCTGTGCGAAACGGTGTGCTGCAGTTTATCCAATAGTATTTCGACATCACAGGTTGCCAGTTGGCGGAAAACACTGCGTATTGCAGCCATGGAAACCAGCAAACAAACTGGGTCAGAGAATCAGGCAATAACGTCAGTTGCGCGTTCTCGCTCTCTTCTCTGTCACGGTGAAGTGACACACACGTTAAGTTCACCTTAGTTAAGGGCGCCTCCTCCCTCTCTCTGGTCTCATTCGCTCCGGTTAAGTAGTGCTTGTATTGCACATAATTTTAGTCATTCCCGCAGGTCTCGCGCTCACACCGAAAGCGCGCGCACTAGTGGAGCGAACAAGCCACGCTCAGTCTCAAACAGAGACAGAAGTCAAACAGAGTCACAAGTACCAAAATAAGCGCCTTCCTGCGCTTAAACTGTCAAATACATACAAAAGTATGTCAAAACCAGCGGCACAGGCAATCTTGGCGAGTACACAGATAAACACTGTCAGTTTTTAATCGTTAAATAGCTAAGAAAGTGAACCCATGTTGTGTTACAGTATTGGGTCCGTTGATCTTGACTGAATACGTTTCATAACTTTAATGGTAAGAATGATTTACAATAAAGACTACAGAAATTAAGGCAACCAATGCAAAATAACACTGTGTTATTTTATATTTGATTACTTTAATTTCTGTAGTATTTCTTACCTGAATAAAAACCCAGTTAACCCGAAAAACTTAGTTTCATAGCTCTTTTTATTCTATTGCATTTATTTGAGCTGTTTATATTACTTTTACTTGTTTTTTTTTTTATGAAAATAAAACTCTGCATTGAAGAAGTAGATTTTTGTTTGTATATGTTGTCATTTATAGTTCTTAGAAAGAAAATCGGAATCGGCAAAAAATAGGTATCGGCCGATCACACTAACAAAAATTCAGAAATCGGAATCGGCCAAGAAAATTGCAATGGGTGCATCTCTACTAAAAAGCCTCTGAATCCATCTAAATATCTCTATGAACAACAGCATATCAAAACAGATAAATCAACTCATCATCTTACAGTGTTTAAGTCTCCTCAGCTTTCATTGTCAATTGTGCTCCCTATTGTTGCTGGCAACCATATGCTGTAAAAGCTGGCAACCCGCGTCTTTGATCGAGGGGACGGGCCAAACAATATTTTGAATTTGGACTGCAGTACCTATTTTGAACACTGGGTGTCATCATTACATAGAGCCCCTTTAAGCGAAATGGAGTGGATTGAGCGGCACAGATGCGTGAGCTTGTCGAGCAAACATCCCTTTTTCACAGACATCATTGCTGAACAGTTTGTAGTTTGGTCAGAAATGTCAAAAGCAAAGAAGGTAAACGAGGAACAATTACTTAAGTTAACTGATGGTAAAGAGAGAGAGTTGCATGCTCTTGATTGCTGATCGTTCACTCAGCACACTTGCGTCATTTGAATTAAAACTAAATCGTTTATGCAATTAAAAACAGTGGTTCCTAACATTATTACAAGAAGGCAGTACAGTAATCACACGACTTTTTCAATAAGTTTTCTGTGCGCAAACATCCGAAACGCACTCCCAGAAAGCTACCGCTCAGACAGAATGCGAATAGCCTATTAAATCGAGTTCTCTTTCATGTCTGCTTGTGCTTGAACAGACAAATTCACACAAAATTATGCCAGTATAGGCAAGTATCCTTGTGAAACAGTCGGTTATGTCTTAAGTAAACGTAAACAGTTGAGAAAGTAACCTTGTGTGTAACAGTATGTTGGATATGTGCAGCTCTTAAAGTGACAGCAGCCTAATATACCTACTGCTGTCTTTGTCTTCAATGTTAATCTCACAACAAAATACAAAGAGAAAATCACTCACTGCTCTTGACTGGTTGAGCCCAGCTGGTGCAGCTCTAAATATTCACTGTGCTATTAAATTAAAGATAAAATATGATAGAGCAATAATATGAACATACATTTATCAGACATAATTAGGCATAATTTTCCTTCATAACTGAAGGAAATATCTATTTGCTAAGCCAACTAATTTGATTCATATTCTTTTGGTTTCTCTCCCCGATATTTTTAAAAATTAAAAATGCTATGAAAATATTAGGTATCAGTACTCCGTATCGGCAAGTACTAAAAATAAAAGTATCAGTATTGGACTTGTTCTGGAAAAAGTGGTATCGGTGCATTCCTAGAATGTTTAGCAAAATACCATGAATTTAATTAGCAGTGTTTTGCATGCTATCTGTGAAAGGTTGTGAATGTTCACAAAACACTGATCAATTGAGTAAAAAGACAGGCTCTAAATTATTTGTATTCTATTGTCAAAGGACCTCTCATCTAACGTTCAGACAAAGACCTTGTGTCAGGAAGTTCCTTCCTGTTGGAGAACAAAAAAATGACTTTGGTGGTTTCTCCCCTCTGTGGCCTTATATAATAATCAGTCACATGAGAATCAGTCAGCCCACAGAGTCAAATGACCAGCCACAGTCACACTGAACATGCACTAATTTAATGCGGAGTAAACACATCAAAACAGACCCAAATGTTCTTGTGGGTGTCAGTAGCATTTTAACATTTTTAAGAAATGTTTATTGCTTTGCTTAGAACCATTTTCAACCATGTGATGAACTTAATGGCTCTTTACTAATTATGAAACAACACTTTTGCAAGTAGCTCTTGAAGCTATGTTATATTGTGAGCATACATTAGTCAGGGACTAGGATTGTTTGGCACAACGTGCAGCGGAATTTATCTCTAGAACTATATTTGAATGTAAGTTTGGGCTGAACAATACGGAGATGGTAAAATAGGAATACTTAGGGGTTAAAGGCTTAGTTCTGTCATTAATTACTCGCCCTCATGTCATTCCAAACCTGTAAGACCTTAGTTCATCTTCAGAACACAAATTAAGATATTTTTGATCAAGTCTGGGATTTTTTTAATAGAAAGCAACGTAATTACCACATTCAAGGTCCAGAAAAGTAGTAGACATCGTTAAAATAGTCAACTTTTTTTTTAAAACAATTTTTATTTATTTATTTATATAAATAAAAGTTATACAATTGTTCAATTCAAATATTATTAGATGAGCCATTTCCCATTTGTAAAGCGGTTACCACTTGAGGCCACACATTTACATTTTACCATAGGGGTGTTGTCACTCCACAAATATGTTGTTTGTGTTAATATGTGATGATATCATTGTGTGGGTGTTTTGGACAGTATTTTTCAATCTTTTTTTAATACTGGATCTCATTTATGTTTTCTTTTGCACAGATTTTTAATGGAATTCAGAATATCTTTGTTGTGTGTATTAAACTGAGATACCTTCCTCTCATCTCCAGGCTGCTGTAATGTGATCTGTTCAGATAAGACCGGCACTCTCACTAAAAATGAGATGACAGTCACTCACCTGTTCACCTCTGATGGACAGCATGCTGAGGTAAGGGCCCTAAAATATTTTAGGACGGTAAAATTACACTACATGACCAAAGTATGTGGACAACCAAACACTAAAGCCATATGTGCTTGTTTAGCACTTAATTTTAAAATTTTTGGCATAAATAGGTAGTTAGTCCTTCCTCACAGCTCCCATTTTAGGAAGATTTGCAACCATACATTGGAATCTGAATGAAGAGATTTGCTGTGATTGCTGAGATTCATACTTGAGCATCATGTCAAACACTGTTGCTGGCTGGCTACACAAGGATATGTTCAATTTGAAAGAATGACTTGTGAAAGTCTTGAGAACAGTATTTAATGTGTATTTACAGTACAGTTCAAAAGTTTGGGGTCAGGTTTTTTAATGAAATTAATACTTTTCATCAGCAAGCACGCATTAAATTGATCAAAAGTGACAGTAAATACATTTGTAATATTACAAAAGATTTCTGTTTCAAATAAATGCTTTCCTTTTGAACTTTCAAAGAATGAAATTTATTACAGTTTCCACAAAAATGTTAAGCAGCCACAAGTGTTTATTTTTCTAATAATAGAAAATCTTTGAGCACTAAATCATCATATCAGAATGCTTTCTTAAGGATCATGTGACACTGAAGACTGGAGAAATGGCTGCTGAAAATTCAGCTTTGCTGTCATATAAATTACAATTTAAAATATATTTAAAAAAAAATGTTTTGTTGTGCCTTGCTCTGTCGGGTCTCATTTGTCCTGAAGCCATTACCATATTAGAAATACGCAATCTTAAAGTGTTAATAGCTGCGGTGTTTCATCAGCCCTATGAATCTGAAGAGAAGCCTCTGGTTTTATCTCCCAGGAACAGAATTAGCGTCTGATGCCCAATGGCATCGGTGCAGAGTCCTGAATTCATTGCCGTGCCATCGGCGTGCTCTAATAAATCTTCAAAGCAGTCGGCTGAGGAGTAGATTGAGTCTCTCACTTTTTAAACTTACTAGGTCGCATCTCCCTGGTCTATTACATCATGCTTTTTTATTTCCCATCCCTCTGGGCTTCAAACAGAGCACTGTCAAAAGACTGCTAAAAGTCATCTAGTGTCTGTGTTCGAGCATTGTGTGGCAGTGCATTTGTGTGTATGTTAAAGTTAGATATCTTTCCTCCAAAATGTAATAACTTCCTTGGAAATAATTTTTCATGATTCCTTCAAATTTCTTTTAAAAATAAAGTTGCTCACATAAAGTTGCTCATCGTGTACAACAATAAAGTTGCTCGTATCTCTATAAAGCTCTATTCGACATAGTCCCACTTATAAATGCTATACTATTTAAGTTAAAAATGGGTTGCAAATGCCGTTTCATGTTGACTTTAAGGTCTTAAGATGTTCTTGACCTGATTTGGCATCTTTTACAGGTCACCGGCGTCGGGTACAACAATTCTGGTGAGGTATTGCTGGATGGAGAAGTGGTGCATGGTTTCTCCAACACCTCCATCAGCAAGATCGTGGAGGTGAGGTTGAGAAAAGAATATTATGAAAAGCAGAGCTGTTTGGATACTATAATGTGACATATTTAATTTGGTGTCTAAAATCCTGTAGGCTGGCTGTGTGTGTAATGATGCTGTGATCAGGAGCAACAACCTAATGGGCCGCCCTACGGAAGGCGCCCTCATCGCCCTGGCTATGAAGGTACAGTATGTTGCGTTCTGCATGATATGCTGATAATTATTGTTCTTTTGTGATACCACATGCAACTCTATCATAACTAAATCCAAACAGTGTGGTTGCATTTGCCTGCTGGCTCTTCCCACCTGTTCAAACATGAGGCAGCAGCCTGTGGGAATAATGCCTGCGTGGTACTGTCTGTCACCTTGTGTCACCTTATTTTGTCAAACACAGTGTGTTTGAATCGTTTTTTCTCGCTCATGCTAATTAAGATGAGCAGACATGCTTTCACACCCCATAGAACAGGTTACTGTGGCAACAGCATCTCCCTTGAGGGTCCCGGTTGTGTTAACGTTTGGTACATTAATAACATTGTTTTCACCACAGGGACATTTACATGGGGTTTAAACAGAGAAATTGATGCAAATCCAAGGATAAAAAGAACTGGATTTTCTGAAGAAAATGTGGATGGTTCTTGTCTGCACAAAACTCATAGCCACAATGTTAGGGTGTTCAGGGTTAGGCCCTTAGCTATAAGAATTGTGTGAAAGAGTTTCAGACTTCATTTTTTATATGTTTGAACAGTGCTTTTGTTGAGGCATCCTTTCTTCAGTTTTCCACAAAAGATTTTGTCTCACATGATCTGACCTTGCCTTTCTTTCAAATTCTGATTTTGTATCTATCTATTCGTGAATGTGAAGTGAAATGTGTCCAAGTATGGTGACCCATACTCGGAATTTGTGCTCTGCATTTAACCCATCCAAGTGCACACACACAGCAGTGAACACACACCCGGAGCAGCCATTGCTGCGGCGCCCGGGGAGCAGTTGGGGGTACGGTGCCTTGCTCAAGGGTCTCACCTCAGTCGTGGTATTGAGGGTGGGGAGAGCGCTGGACATTCACTCACCTCACCGACAATCCCTGCCGGACCTGAGACTCGAACCCATGACCTTTGGGTTACAAGTCCGACTCTCTATCCATTAGGCCACGACTGCCCCCTTATCTCTATCCATTAGGCCACGACTGCCCCTCTTATATTCTGTTTTATAAGAGTTTTTCATGGAACCAGAACTGATCAGTCTCTTTGAGATTAGATTGGATTTTCTATATCTTCCTTTAAGGATTCAAGTGAGCAGAGTATGTAACCACATGTCCATTTATTTCCTGTTGTTTATAGATGGGTTTGGAGGGGCTGCAGCAGGAGTTTGTGCGTTTGGAAGAGATCCCCTTCTCCTCAGAGCAGAAGTGGATGGCGGTCCGTGTCGTGCATCGCACCCAGCAGGTAAGCTGGGCCACATGGCAGAAAACACTTTGTAAACTTGAAGGAGTTGATGGTGCTAAGTAATTGGAGCTGAAAATTACTTGGCAACATCACAATAGTGCACATTAAATTCACATTCACTTTGGTGATCCCATTGATTTACTTGCACTAAACGAACCCCCCCAAAACCTTATGTCTTAAAATGGGTGGACAGTGCCCAAATGTTTGTCCACTTGGCTGGCTTTTTATTATTACTCTCAGGCTCAGACTGAGCTCTCTCAAAGAGCTCTCTTGAAATCTTAAGAACCAATCTGAGTGGGCAGCTTCATGCAGTTAATGGAAGTCAGGGTACACAAGTGTTTATCATTCCACTGGGAAATAAAAGTGTGTTTAGGGACCAGGCTGCTGCATAAGAAGAACTATTTGTTAGGTTCACTGCTTTTTGTTTTCTGTGCTATGTCTTTGAAATAATCAAAATAAGTACCACAGACGTTTTATTACACAAAGATTATGCACTCATATTACATAAGTCTCGCCATAAAAAAATAAGTCCCGTCTTCTATATAAAAGAGCCAGTTGCCGAATGGTATAGTCATTGCATCACTGCAGCTGCCGTTAGATGCTTCGGTTGCTATTCTGAGACTCACACTTAGGACTGTACATGTGCACTGGTTGTGTCCATTTCAACATAAGAAACAACATTTTTGACTTGTGGTCAGATTTCATTGGTGATTTAAATATGAAACTTAATCGTAAGCTTGGTGAACAGCTTTGGAAAATTTGATTGGAGCCGTACTTGCAAGAATTAAATAGCTGCCCGAGATGCATTTAAAAGATGGCCGCCAAGTGAAATGGCTTGCCTTAAAGGGACTTGTCGACATAAATTCTGATCAGTCTTCAAGCAATCATTTCATCTGTTTTGTGTGTACGACCGTTCTCAAAGACTCATGTAATCATTTAAAAGAGCTACAATTTTATTGCATGTTGATCTGTTAATGTGGTGACATTGATTCTGATTTACCTGTCATGTTAAAAAATGGTCACTTTACATATAAATTACACTGCATTTTCTTTTCTAATTGGGCAGTACATGGTCAGAATAAGCTGCAAAGTTATTCTGTAGTCAAAAGTTTGGTTATGCGAGACTAACTATGTCTTTCCTTATATCTGATTTAAATGACAGGATAAACCTGCCATGTTCTTTGTGAAGGGTGCCTATGAGCAGATCATCCGCTTCTGTACTTCCTACAACAGTAAAGGCGTCACTCTGCCTCTGACCCATCAGCAGAGAGAACTCTACCAGCAGCAGAAGAGCTACATGGGCACTGCGGGTCTCAGAGGTACAGCACTTACAGTAGGACCGTTTGAATGTTTGGGGTCAGTAAGGGTTATGTGGGGTCTTTTTTTTCCTTTAAAAAGAAATTAATACATTTATTCTTTAAGGATGCATTAAAAATTGATCAAAAGTGACAGTAAAGACTTAAACTGATACAAAAATGTAAAGAAATGCTGATCTTTTGAACGTTCTGTTCAAGGATCCTAAAAAAAGTTACGATTTAAACAAAATATTAAGCAGGACAACTGTTTTCAACATTGATAATAAAAAAAAAAAGAAGACTTGAGAAATGACTGCTGAGAATCCAGCTTTTTAATATTTTAATAATAATTATATACAAATTATACAATAATAATAATTCATTGTATTTTTAAAATAATTGTTTATTTATTCTTTTATATTTTAACTTTTATTTCTCCATTTAAAAATAAGTGTCATACTTAATGTTCCAATGGGATGCTTCTCCATCCCTGGATTTCAAAATTGTGTCCTTCCTTATTGTTCTCAAAATTATGCATTTTATGCCACCCTGCTGTATTATTAGCTGACTAGCTATTAGCTGATTCAGTGGTTGGGGGTGGCATTATGGGCTGACATAACACAATGTCACTTAAAGTTAGGGTAGGCTATTTCGGAAAGGCTAGCAATAGCAAGCTAGCTTTGAAAGCATTAGATCCCACCCTCCCACAGAAGTATATTGTTTAATATTTAGACCACTTCTGTTATTGACTGCTATAAGGATGTGAAGAGAGTTTCAACCAGGATAACAAAAAGTGTTTAGGAAAACCATTGTGAAAACCTTAAAGTGTTACCTCTGTCAGTACTTAAGAATGTGGCTTAAACTTTTCTGAAAGTTATTACTAGCTTCTTTATGTAAAGCTCTGATGTCCTACTTTTTATGAATTGTTTGACTCATCAGTCATGGCTTATATGATTCTTAAGAGCATTTCTGAAAAGTTCTATACATAAAGCTCAGCTCATCTGGTTTCCCAAAGTGTGGCTTAACGTCAAACGGCTTTCCTGCCATGATCAAATCACACAGAACTTTGAAATGACACACAAATGTTCTTTGTGTCAGCTCTAATGGTGCCTCCTTAGTTGTACCCTGGCAAAGCTTTCCCAATTTACAGCTGGCCCGCTTGTCATTTGGCTTGTTTTGATAAGATTAAGTTGTCTCAGAGGACGCAGAAGAAGTGCTTTCACATATTGACATTCCTCTCTATTAGCTTCCTTTAATTAAAGACATTTCATGGAGGACACAGTTATAATATTGAGATCAATCAGGTTTTGGCGGCAGCTGATGCTCTTCATCTGTCCTCTGGCAGTGCTGGCATTTGCTTCTGGATCTGAGATGGGCGCTCTTACCTTCCTGGGGCTGGTGGGCATCATCGACCCTCCTAGACCTGGAGTGAAAGAGGCCGTGGCGACGCTCATTGGCTCTGGAGTGGCGGTGAAGATGATCACAGGGGATTCTCAGGAGACTGCAGTGTCAATTGGTATGACATTCAACCATGTTATTCCTTTTCTGTCTCAGCGGTGTCTCTCCATCTTCAACAATTGATATAATTTCTAAACGTTTCCAGCACTTGCACATCTCTCCTTTTAGGGCTGGAAAATATAGCTACCAAATTAGATCATTTTCAGCCTTTTGACAATATTCTATATATATAGTACACTCTAAAAAATGCTGAGTTAAAAATGGGCAAACCCAGCGATTAGGTTGTTTTAACCCAGCGAATGGGTTAAATGTTTGCCCAACCTGATGGGTAGTTTTATTTAACAATTGTTTAAAAATGACTGTATTGCTTGCTTAAAATGAACTCAAAATATGTTGGAAATTAACATTTATTAATAAGTTTAATGAATAATAATTAAACAATAAACATTAAATTGATTATTAATAAAATGTTCACCTTTTGATTATTGTTGCCTCTAGTAATTCTGATTTAGTAATTTTAGTAATTTTGGCTCCTCGAAGAAATGCCCCTGAGATATAGATATATATATATATCTATATCTATATATATATATTATATATATATTGCTAGCATTAATTTTGCAGCATCAGCAAAGCCATTGTGAATATATCATGAATATTCAATATGACACCCTACTTGCATACATTTATTCTTTTGCCTTTCTCCACCACAGCAAGTCGACTGGGTCTCTTTACCAAAGGTTCTCAATCTCTGTCTGGAGATGAAGTCGACCAGACCGACATCCAGCATCTCTCTCAGATAGTGTCCAGGGTATGAACACGCCTTCATACACTCTAAGCTTCCTCTTAGCACTACGATCCAAAAGACCCACAGCTGAGTTTTGGACAGGTTTCAAATCCACATGAACAGTCTTGAAAATTGTTCATTGGCTGATACAAATGAGAAGTGCCGAACTGTTACAAGAATAAGGGCCGGTTCACACAAAACAGATTTTTCCATTCCACTGCGCTACTTTTACATTGTTTTTCAATGTAAACACGTGCTAGACGAATGTCTTTAACCGTTGTTCATGTCACATCTTTTGCAGCATGTCTTGGCATTCTAAAAACATGGTGCTTAAGTTAAAAGTTAAACTTTCTAGACCTTGCGCTTTTTCCGTTCCACTGACATGCTTTCTCGCATTTTTAACAGCAAAAACATGTTCTGTGTGAACAGGCCCTAAGATGTGCCATGAAATTAATTTGTAACTTCTCTCTACAGATAGTGGTATTCTACAGAGCCAGCCCTAGACACAAGTTAAAGATAGTTAAGGTGAGTGCACTGAGCAGATTGTTTGTGATTGTGCTTCGCATATGGCCATGCTTTTTTATATATATATATAAATGTTTTTTTTTCTGGCTTCAGTCCTTACAGAACATCGGTGCAGTTGTCGCTATGACGGGAGACGGTGTTAATGACGCGGTGGCTCTGAAGGCAGCAGACATCGGTGTGGCTATGGGTCAGACCGGCACTGATGTCTGCAAAGAGGCAGCAGATATGATCCTGGTAGACGACGACTTTCAAACTATCTTGTGAGCATACGGTTTCTTGTTCTTTTTTTTGGGCTTTATCAAACTTGTGCGGATCGTTGATGTGACATCTGATGTGTTTACACATGTCCTCAAGCCTTTGTTTCTCACTCTAGGTCTGCCATTGAAGAAGGGAAAGGGATTTACAACAACATTAAGAACTTTGTGCGCTTTCAGCTGAGCACGTGAGTTGGCATAGTTTCCTATCAGAAATTAAATTATTTTTTTATTTGTATGTGGTGTGCGAGAAGCCAGATGGGTTTTGTTTTATTGTATTGTTGTGATTTATTTTATTTTTTTTCTTTTTCTGGTGGATGCTCACGTATAGAGGCAGTGATGTTAGCATTCAGAATTAAAACAATCCCAAAGATTTAACAGTGTGATTTTGAAAAATTTTAGAGTGCTCCCTTGTCACAAAAACTCATTGTTTTAATTAATCTTAATTTAATCTTTATTTGATCAAAAATACAGTAAAAGGTTATATTGTGATATAAATTAAAATATTTATATTTAAATAAATGTAAAATAACTGTTTTCTATTGTCATTTATTCCTGTGATGAAAAAGCTGAATTTTCAGCATCATTACTCCAGTCTTCAGTGTCACATGATCCTTCAGAAATCATTCTAAATATGTTGATTTGGTGCTCAAGAAATAATAATTATTATTAGTAATGTTGAAAACATTTGTGCTGCTTATAATGCTATAGAAATAGAAAGTTCAAAAGAACAATACTTTCTTATTTATATTCTATTATTTATATATGACTATATACAGGTCCTTCTCAAAAAATTAGCATATTGTGATAAAAGTTCATTATTTTCCATAATGTAATGATAAAATTAAACTTTCATATATTTTAGATTCATTGCACACCAACTGAAATATTTCAGGTCTTTTATTGTTTTAATAATGATTTTGAGCTGTTTCTGGTTCAAAAGTGGCTTGACCTGGGGAATGCGGCACCTGTAGCCCATTTCCTGCACACGCCTGTGCACGGTGGCTCTGGATGTTTCTACTCCAGACTCAGTCCACTGCTTCCGCAGGTCCCCCAAGGTCTGGAATCGGTCCTTCTCCACAATCTTCCTCAGGGTCCGGTCACCTCTTCTCGTTGTGCAGCGTTTTTTGCCACACTTTTTCCTTCCCACAGACTTCCCACTGAGGTGCCTTGATACAGCACTCTGGGAACAGCCTATTCGTTCAGAAATTTCTTTCTGTGTCTTACCCTCTCGCTTGAGGGTGTCAATGATGGCCTTCTGGACAGCAGTCAGGTCGGCAGTCTTACCCATGATTGCGGTTTTGAGTAATGAACCAGGCTGGGAGTTTTTAAAAGCCTCAGGAATCTTTTGCAGGTGTTTAGAGTTAATTAGTTGATTCAGATGATTAGGTTAATAGCTCGTTTAGAGAACCTTTTCATGATATGCTAATTTTTTGAGCTGTATGCCAAAATCATCAGTATTAAAACAATAAAAGACCTGAAATATTTCAGTTGGTGTGCAATGAATCTAAAATATATGAAAGTTTTATCATTACATTATGGAAAATAATGAACTTTTATCACAATATGCAAATTTTTTGAGAAGGACCTGTATACATTTAAATGTATATATTATATATTATTATATACTTTTTATATTTTTTATAATTTATTACTTTTCTTTATACTATACAATAATATTTTTAGTGTGTGTTTGTGTATATATATATTGATATATAATATTTGAGAAGATCCAGAATATGAATAATGATAAAATAATCTCTGAATCTTTGTTTCATTAGGAGCATTGCTGCCCTCACCCTCATCTCCCTGGCAACGCTTATGAATTTCCCCAACCCTCTGAATGCCATGCAAATCCTCTGGATCAACATCATCATGGATGGGCCGCCAGCCCAGAGGTAATAAATTGATTACAAACAGATTTATCACCGGCATTGGTCAGGACAACAATGGTTTAGTGCAAGAACATTGAACTTTGCTTATGTCAGAATAAGAATGAACTTTAATTCTTCTTCTAGTTTGGGAGTGGAACCTGTTGATCGGGACGTGATAAGGAAACCCCCACGGAATGTCCGAGACAGCATCATCACACGCAGTCTTATGGTGAAAATTCTAGTGTCGTCCTTCATCATCGTTTGCGGCACTCTGTTTGTGTTCTGGAGAGAGGTAGGCGATATTCATTGCCTTCCTGAACATCATTTGTGTTCTGCTTTGTTTTTCATTTGAGTTCCATTTATATTCAAAACAGGGCATTAGGTAAATGACTAAACTATTTGTTAACACTGTGCCTTGTTAGAGGCATCATGCAATGCTGTTTATATATTAGCTTTGTGGTGTTTTTTGCCTGTCTACTTGAGAATTAATATGGAGCCTTGGTACACGAGTGCCATTACCTTTCCTAGCCTCTAATTGGTTAGAAACACTTTAAACAAGAGCCGTTAAATGATTAAGTGTTGTTTTTCTCTGGGTAAAGTAGCATCGAAACAGTTTTGGAAAATGTAGTATGTAATGGAGTACATTTAAATTTAATGAAATAATTGTCTCCTGAAAGCTATAGGAACGATGCTAAAAGCTTTTCAAGGAACCACAAAAGCATGTCCTAGATTTTTTTCCCCCACCACTTCCCTTTAGTCTAATACATTTTTTTCTTTTCTTTTTTCAGCTGCGGGACAATGAGATCACCCCACGTGACACCACCATGACGTTTACCTGTTTTGTGTTCTTCGATATGTTCAACGCTCTCAGTTCCCGATCACAGGTATTGGCATAATCAAGAATCAACAAAATGTACAAGCATGTTTTCTTTCTCATGGAATATATTAAGAATGTGGGGTGAGCAGAATTTTAAACACTGCCCCCTGCTGTAGGAATTATGAGTCATGTTATTTAAAAAGTTAATATTGGCAAAATGTGTTTTCCTGTCTTTGATTAGTGTTTAAGGCCTGGATTTTATGCCACTGAATCATCAGAGGTCTCTCTTCACTGTTTTGCAGACACGGATGGTGCACGAGATGGGCTTATGCAGTAACAGGATGTTCTGCTATGCTGTGCTGGGCTCCATCATGGGCCAACTCCTGGTCATATACTTCCCTCCACTACAGAAGGTCTTTCAAACAGAGAGCCTCAGCATTTTCGGTATGCAAACAAAAAAAAAAATGCAGGAAACCACAGTACACCACATTTTTCATATCACGTACAGTGGAGTCCAGAAAAATATGCAGAAGAAAATTGATTCTGTGATACTTCTAGTTCTCTAATAAATAAGTAAATATGTGACATTCATCATGCAAATTCCTTATATAAACATTCAGATGTTCTTGCTTCCACTGAAGCTCAAGATTCTCATTTGAACATTCTTAAATCATCCTAAAGCAGTGTTCATTTATTATTATTTTTAGTATTTATTAGCATTTTGAATTAACTTTAATTTTTAGATTTTCAGTCTTTATTTTCATTTTAGTTTAAAGGGTTATTTCACCCAAAAATTAAATTTCTGTCATTAATTAATCACCCTCATGTCATTCCAAACCCATAAGACCTTCATTCATCTTCAGAACGCAAATTAAGATATTTTTGATGAAATCCGAGAGGTTTCTGAATCACCCATAGGCAGCAACGTCATTGTACCTTTCAAGGCCCAGAAAGGTACTAAAGATATCGTTAAAATAGTCCATGTGACTACAGTGGTTCAACCTTAATGTTATGAAGCGATGAGAATAATTTTTGTGTGCAAAAACAAAACAAAAATAATCACTTTTTTCAACAATTTCGTCTCTTCCCTGTCATTCTCCTATGCTGTTTATATTGTAGAGACAGCGCAGCACTTCCAGGTTCTACATCAGAACACAGGCTCATTATTGTGCCGACACTGTACACATGCGTGTGCTGCTGATGCAGGAGCTGGCCAATAATAATGACAGGAAAGAGATGAAATTGTTGAATAAAGTAATTATTTTTGTTTTGTTTTTGCGCACAAAAAATATTCTCTTCGCTTCATAACATTAAGGTTGAACCACA
Source organism: Anabarilius grahami (assembly GCA_003731715.1). Taxonomy (NCBI): domain Eukaryota; kingdom Metazoa; phylum Chordata; class Actinopteri; order Cypriniformes; family Xenocyprididae; genus Anabarilius; species Anabarilius grahami. Next base: position 468,964 of record RJVU01051648.1, on the reverse strand, counting down.
GCAGTCACGTGGACAATTTACCAATGTCTTTATTACCTTTATGGGACTTCAAAGATGCAATGACGTTGCTGCCTATGTGTAGTTCAAATACCTCTCGGATTTCATTAAAATATCTCAATTTGTGTTCCAAAGATGAATGAAAGTCTTACGGGTTTGGAACGGCATGAGAGTGAGCCATTTTGGTATCTGATTGTCCATTTTTATTCAATTTGTAATTTGTAATCTTTATTTTTATTTCAGTTTTAGAAATGTTGGTTCTTTTATTACAGCTTACATTTTTATTTCAGTTAGTTTCCAGGGCAAAAATTCTAATTTTTAATTTTTTTTAAAAAAAATTTTATGTTATTTAATTTCAGCTTTATTTTAATTAAAGAGTTTATATAGTTATGGGTTTTAGTTTTAGTTATAAATAACCCCGTCCAAGAGAACATGATTTTACATAAACTTGTGGATTTTTGAATGCTGCTATCATTAAAGCAAATCATTTAATACCAAATATTAATTCTGAAAATGTTATTTTTCATATTTTAAATTTGTTCAGCTAATAAAGTAATCAAATTCATAATTCTTTATTAAATTAAACAAAACAAATTATTGGTTGATCATGTAATTAATTTAAACAAAACATTTCTTTCTATGTGTATTTATTGTTGATTTAGTTGAGCACCTGCACTTCTTGTGTTTAGGATGTGCGTGCTTCCCGTGATTTGTTCACTGATATATGCACTGTCCTCTCCGTGCAGATCTGCTGTTCCTGCTGGGCCTCACGTCCTCTGTCTGTGTGGTATCGGAAGTTATAAAGAAATTAGAGCGACTCAGAGGTAGAGGAAAAATGGCAGACACTGACGATTTCCATGACGTATGACACACATTGTGTCCTGTGCAGGAGATGGTGGGCGGGGCTGGGGCGTGTGGTTTAGAATGTCGCTTGGACCGGTCTCATACCGTACGAAACAATCCAGTGTGATCAGTCGGGTCTGACCTGTATGTGCAGTTCCTTTTTTTTTTATGGTCAAGACCAGGAGCTGATTGTGGAGCTATGAACTGGTCCTGGCCGAAATGTCGCCTCTTGCCCGTGGAGATGCTTTGGTGTGCTGCTTTATGACTGTACTACTTCCCATAGCATCTGGAAGAACTTTATTTATGAGATACTGTATCTGTCCATACAGTGGCTGTCTTGATTTCATGATTTAAGGGATGTATTCTGATTTTTTTTATTATTATTATTAAAAGGATTTTGTGTCTTCTGTTTAAACATTTCTGGTTAGAGGTTTGTGGAACAATATGGATAATGCCTTTCTGCATTCCAGATTCCAAATTATGCTTGAATAATCATTTATTTTGCATTGCAAAATGCTGTAAGCTTTTGTCCTCTTAAACCATGAGCGTTCCAGTGTTTGGTGGAACGGACCACTTAAAATCTCATGTTTTGGGTCCCGATGAGACTTGAGGTGTGAATTAATGTGTACGTGATGTGCTAAACCATCACATCATTTACTTAAAAAAATTGAACATTTTCATTGATCCCATGTTCATTTTGTAACTGAAGATTATAAGATACAGGATCCCACAATATGATGGCATTACGAGATTACAGGGTCCCACCTTATGATGACCTTCAAGGTACATGCACTAGTAGTTCTATGCCCTTATATTAGACTGATGGTTAATACAACTGGCTTGTACAATTACTTATCAGTTCCTCTGTATTTACATAATATCAGTACGATATTATTACTTTCCTTATGTTAATACACTGGTATCAGGGCCATCTGAAGTAAGATTTTGCCTTTTTTTTTTTACCTTCCTTTGGCTTTTATCTATAGTGTTATTTATTTTCTCACCAGCTTGGTGCTTGGTTAGGTGAATGCTTAGTATTTTAAGGTTTAATGATGTAGTTGGTTAAATTGATGCTCATGTTGGGTGTACAGAAATGTTTGACTAAAGTTTGACTGACACTAACCCCCTCCGCGCCCCCACCCCATGCCAAAAAACCTCAGTGCAGCCCACCAGCATTGTCTTATTTCCATCTGCCAACACTGTATCTTGTTACTGTGGTACAGGTAAAGATGATACTCTCGAGTTTTTACAGTATGTGATCATATTTCTCCTCTGTATTGCAGATAGTGGTTGTTTATGGCCACATTGTGCAATTCTTTTTCTGCCCGTTCTGTTTTCTAGCATCTCTCTAGCTTTGAAAACAAACAATGTAATACACTGATATTGAACAGTATGAACATTTTAAATGAAGGGTGATAGGTAAAAAGCTTCTTTTTTTTCCCCTATTTTTGAGATTGTATTTATTTTATTGTGGTTTGCACAGCTGAAACCAGTAATCTGTTGTGGTCATTTCAGAACACAATTGTACAATAAAATTTTTTACAAATTAAAAAACAAAAATCTGTATTTAATCTGATTATTTAACTATACCTTATGTAAAGGAATGAAATGCATGCACTACATGAATTATTTCAAGTCAAGTCCATTTTTATTTGTTCAGCACTTTTCACAATGCACATCATTTCAAAGCAACTTTACAAAAATTCATCATGATGTTTATAGTACTTTAATGCATTATTGTCCACATGTTGCAGTTTAGAGCTGGACAATAAGATAGTTTACATATGATATACAGGCAGTCAATTAGTTGAGATTTACTCTGTTGTCTAGATCATTTTATGTGAGGGTACTGTATGTTGCTGAATATACTTCAAGTAATTGTAAGTTAACTTATCATGTAGTAATATAGAAATCTGTAAAGTTATTTACACACCAATGAAACATTAAAATAGAAAAATAATTTAATACTTCAATTAAAAACTTCCATGTTATGTTTGTAAATATGTTCATTGAAGTACTCTGGTAAATAGAAATAATTAGGAATTACACAATCATAGTCCATCTGACCATTATTGAAAAAACATAAGACCCTCTTGATACCAATATTCAACAGCTTAATACAACTATCACATAATGATTTTTGGTTTAAATCAAGCAAAGTCATGCAGTAAATAACAATATGGCAAAAACAGTATGTGCATGACGCGATTCTGATATCATACAATGGAAATGATATCATTTTAACATTCCTTCTGATGCAATGCCTATGTCCATTGTAAGTACATTACTGCAAACTGATGATTTTTTGATTGTTTTTACAAGTCGAAGCATCTCCTGTCGTATTTCTTGGAGGGATTATAAGCATTGCGAGCTTTAGCCTTGTGTCTGGTACGGATGGCCATACTGTTCCTTTTGTTCCAATCGAGATCATCATCTTCATTGTCATCGATATCCTCATTCATCAGATGTTCAAACCAACTGCTCAGATCATCTATAGACTGATTCTGGTCTTTGTAGCCACTCTGTGTTTTCCTAGCATCTCTGCGCTCAAGCCCAGTTTTCATTTTCTTAATGAAGTCTTCACCCACTAAGCTCACAATTGCCTCCTTCAGCTGTTTGAAGAGCTGTTCAGCGCTTGAACCCCTCATCAGCAGAGACTCCAGAGCGATGCCTCTCCTGAGCTCTCGAACAACCTCGTGCACCAGTGTTCCACTGTACAAACTAAACACAACACAAAAACACTTAGTATTCATGTGCACTTCTAAGATGTAAATATTCATACATATATATGTATGTGTGTGTAAATATATATATATATATATGTATGTGTGTATATATATGTGTGTGTGTGTGTGTGTATATATATATATATATTTATTGTATGTATATATAATGTGTATATATATATAATGTATGTGTATATATATATAT
>RJVU01051648.1:441209-463401 GCA_003731715.1 Anabarilius grahami | reverse complement strand
GCACAGGCTGGAGAAAGGAACTGAGTTGGCAATCACAAACCAGGGGTTTGTAACAATAGAGATGAAAAGGACAATTATTATCAACAAAGGATGGTTTATAAGTAATAAAGGGTGTTGTACCGTGCACACTCTGGTTCAGATAGTGGAAGACACAGTAAACAATTAAGATTGAGACTCCACGTCAGACACGACTGCCACTGGCTGTAAAGATGAGCTGCTTCCTCCTCCAAATAGATCTTTCCTCGACCCGTTTGTAGTTTGAGTCTGAACAGCATGTCTAAACCACCAAACAAAAACAAAAAACATGTATTGATAGTTTTTTTCCCCAAAGTGTTATGCACTTGCTTAACACAATTTTGAAAACCTCAGCAATGTTTTGCCCATGCCATTTAGGTAATCATTACACCATATTTCCCTTTGTGCATTCCAAAGATGGCATATGTGCCTGAGGCTGATTTATTACTTTATTGCATGCTATGAAAACATCATCTGCTAACAAGATAATAATAAACGATAGTCAATACCTCTTTCTGTTTTAGGTGTACTGCCGAGCTTTCCATAGACCATTCCCAGTAGCAGCCCCCAAAGATGCACTTGGCACGGCTGAGGTTGTGCGTTTACAAGCCAGTAACGTGTCGCCAACATTTGCAGCTGTAGAGCCCCTGGGATCCCTCTTAACATTGTGGACGACACACCCAAAGTGTCAAGGAGCACCTGAAGTCGCACGTCATGTGGTTCCTAGAAACATTAGAAAGACAAATACTGTAAAACAAACAGTTTCATTTCACTTCAAAATTGTGCTAAGACATCCTTAGCATCCTTCATTACCTTCCATAATGTGTCCAGTTGAAGTTCTTCCATCACCCTGGTCTGTTTGGCTTCAACCTTCGGATTGCTTATTGATAATTGTTGTCTGCCGTATTCCTCAACATAGCCAGTGAATATTTTAAGGGCTTGTTTATCTGCTGTCTGTTTTTCTCTCAACAACAGTAACCCGTAGATCACCTGGCGTATGGGACGAGAGGTTTCACTGCTGCAAGGGAGTTCGAAATTCTCAACCTGGGACATCAAGAAAATCCTTTGGTGTAACAGTGCATCGATAATGGTGGAGCTCATCCTCCCCTCAAGTAGAGGCTTCAAGATCCATTTAGGCAGAACTTGCAGAGGACCTGTCAAAGCTATCTGTGGAATCGCATTTGAGTTAAAGAACTGGGCAAGAGAGCCAGAGATGAGCTTGTACTCTTCCATTCCCTTCAAAAGTGCTTCTTGGACGATGGCCTTTTCTTTGTTGTCTATACATTTCAGCAAAGCACTTTCAGCTTCTTCTGGCCCTGGAAACTGGGATATCCAGTTAAGCAACCCATCGATACGGGCATTTTTCATGCCACTTGCTGAGTACTCCTCCCAATCCAGGCCCTTGATATTTGGCAACTTCACATAATCGTTGCCTGAGATGGAAGCGAAGAGTGGGAGAAGGTCAGTGTTCATTTTGAAAGATTCACAGAATTTTCCCACTGTAAAGTGTTTGACTTGGATGAATTTTTTGTTTGTCCTTCTGTCCACATTCACTTTTTTCCACTGGAAATGTGTGATTGGCAGGAATCCCGCTTTGAGGTTGAATATATAGAAGTCACTGTCATTGGACAAAACTGGACAATTCCACTCTTTAGCCATGGCAGCAATTTCCCAATCAGCCTCTTCAAGACACTGAACCAGTGGTACCTTGAGCTTATGAAGTAGCTGTCTGAACACCTTATTAATGAGCATAGGAAGCACTCTCCCTATCTTCCCTATTGACAGGGCATAGGCCGCATTTATTTTCTGCTGTTTTCGTTTCATGATAGTGTCTAATTTTTTGTCGGTGTGGTCAGTCCCGCCATCAAGTACAACATAAGGGCGAATGTCACAGGCTGCGAGGCTCTCAAAGAACTGTATGATCAGCTCCTCAAAAGCATCATAGTCTCCTCCATGCATCTGATCCAAATTGCAGTCAAAGTACAGTGAATAAAATAAGTTACATCCATCAATTATTAGTCGATTGTCTCTAAAAGCCCAGCTCCTTAAATAATTTCTGTTACTGCTTTCAATGTAGCTCTTCAGTCCTTGGACTCCCATGTTGAGAAATGGTTGTCAACAACTTTCAGTAATATTTTGTTTTTTTTTGCTTGCTGTGAAAACATAATTTTCTAATTATTGAGATTGTAATAGGTAGCCTAGGTATAATAAATTAATGAATAATTATCATTTATAAAATGCATACAAATAATATTTAATATCAAAATATTAAAAATAATTTTTAATATCAACGTATTCAAAATTAATACATACTCGACATAATTTGCATTAGCCTATATAAAAAGTTATATCGTAAAGTTAACTGTTCCTTTAACAGTATAGTGCAAAATGTTACAAAAATATCAACTTAACATAATTCATCTGATATCAAATGTCAAATAGCGTTCTTAATTTGGTCGGAATATAAATATAAAGTGCTATGTTGAAGTCGAAATAATATTAAAGTAATTGAAAACAACTTACCGAATGTTGAGACATGAATGAATGTCTACGAACACTTTGTAGATCTTATATAAAACAGTCGAGAAACCGAAACTTAATTATGACGTTAGGATTTTCTAACAAAGCGAAACTTGGCAGCATCACCATCATAACCACGAGACTGTTATGGATACTTCTAACATGTAAACATAGGCTATAAATATCTACAAAAACACTAAGAATTTTACCAAACAAAACAGATCAGATTAGCCAATCTGTTGTGTGGTACAAAAACACTAGCTAAAGAGTCGTTTTTGAAATGGGCTTAAACGTTTTGTGTTTTATATATGTAGTATCATAACATACATAGCCTAGATATTCATAGACCATGATTTTTTAATTTATTTTGTTACTGCATACAGCCCATAAATACAAAACATTTATTTAAAAAAATATCTCACTAGCGAGTGTTTTTGTACATTAAAACAGCGATCGGCCAATCTGAAATGTTTAGTTGAATTCTAGTCAAGGCTCTAATATCTATCTATCTATCTATCTATCTATCTATCTATCTATCTATCTATCTATCTATCTGTCTATCTGTCTATCTATCTGTCTATCTGTCTATCTGTCTATCTGTCTATCTGTCTAATCTATCTATCTATCTATCTATCTATCTGTCTATCTGTCTATCTGTCTGTCTGTCTGTCTGTCTGTCTGTCTGTCTGTCTGTCTGTCTGTCTGTCTATCTGTCTGTCTGTGTCTGTCTTATCTATCTATCTGTCTGTCTTATCTATCTATCTGTCTGTCTTATCTATCTATCTATCTATCTATCTATCTATCTATCTATCTATCTATCTATCTATCTATCTATCTATCTATCTATCTATCTATCTATCTATCTTCTTTACTTATTGTCTTGATATCCGAATGAATTTCTTTGTCATGAATCACCAGGTGTATTTGTTACATCCTTGATCTAAGTCATATGACAGGCCATAGCTTGTTTTGTTTTACAGAGATGTGAAGTGACACATTAATGCATTATTCTCCATTTTTCTCCATTACTCTCCACTTCTCCATTTCATTTTTTATTTATTTTTTGCCAGCTCTGCAAGAACATGCAGGTTTCATTATTTTCTTACAAAACATAAAATAACATTAGTACATTTGAATAAGGGGGAAGTTAGTGAACTGTGAGTTTGACTTGGGTTCAGAACAACACTGTGATGTTTAAATGAATCAAAAATCAACAGATTGTGTGGCTGCAGTTCTCTGCTTTTCATTATGTTTTTTTCTTCTATTAGGTAGTTTGAGGCAGTTTATGCAAAGCTGTAAAAAGAGCATGCATTTTGAATGACAAATATGCTTTGCTATAAATGAAACACGACACGGATGCGATTTGGTTCAGTGAGAAGGCTGAGATACGCTGATCAGGTAAGAAAATTTATATGTGAAGCTTACTGATAGATTTTAGGGGTGTATAATGATCATAAGCTCAATGAAGAATGACAACATCCTGTGGAATATGTACATGCTTTTGTTTTTTTGAGAGTGATTTTTTGATATTAATAAAACTGGTTTACAAAATAACTATAAAGTAGAAATAGCAACATGATGCTTATTATATGAGAAATTAGGATTGTACCCTGTACTCTATTTGCCTGAGAGAACAAAAACTATTTTATAATGAAGAATTTTGAAGTAGGATATTTATTAGTTCATTCTTATTCATGAAAGTGCTTGAAAACAATCTTCATGAATATTTAAAAAAAAAAGTAAATCTAAGGACAATAGTATTCCTACTGTTTTATTTACATAAAAATGATATAAATGCGTTATTTACATTTTAAAATCAGGTTCTTGTGTTGTGATGTCACGTTATTTGTCTGCTTGAAATGATCAGTGTCTCTGTTGACATCTGAGTGAGTTTGTGTGTTTTCTGCATGGTCTCGTGTGTTATGTGATGTTATCGATTGTCTATGTACTTTTTACATTTCATTATATTAATCACATAAAACAATGTAAATAAAGATAACAGTTTGCATAAAATTTATTTAAGTTGTTACAATTTAAAATAGCATTCATTTCATTGTCAGAATGATGGCAGACTTAAAGTTGAAAAAAAAACTAAAAATGCAAAATGTTGCCTTCATTTTTCTAGTTTCTAAGAAAAACAGTAATGTAAGAGTTACAGGTGCACTTGTTCTTACGTCAGCATATATAACTCTTTTCTGTTCTGTTCTAAAGGTGATGATACACGGGGGAACTTTTTGAGCGATGTTGCCGGCAATGTTATCGAACGATGTTGCTTCGGCACTTTCCATATTGAGAATGGGAGAAATTAGAAATTTATATCTGGATACTTTAGATTGAAATTTGTTGCCCACTCTCAATGGGAAAGTGCCAAAGCAACATCGCTCAGCAAAATTGCCCGTCAACATTGCTCAAAAAGTTGCCTGTGTATCATCACCTTCAGAACAGAACAGAAAAGAGTTATATTTGCTGACGTAAGAACGAAGTGCACCTGTAATTCTTACATTATTGTTTTGCATAGTTACAAAACAAGCAGTGTAAATAATATTGCAAAGTCATAATACTGTCACATGGCCTTTTTTTGTGACTAATATCAGGGCAGAAGTTATGCTGACTATTCTTCTGATAACAGCTTTGTTTGGCCAAGGTAAGCAGTGTGTCATTAGTTCTTTCTCAATAGATCCATTCACCATATGTTGCAGTTTTTATCATCTTGAAACCTAATAAAAGGCATGTTCATTTGACATGTTGATACTTGATATTAAAGGGATAGTTCACCTAGAAAGGAAACCTGTCATCATTTTCTCACCCTCAAGTGGTTCCAAACCTGTATGAATTTCTTTCTTCTGCTGAACACAAAAGAAGATATTTTGAAGAATGTCAGTAACCCAACAGCTGATGGACCACATTGACTTCCATAGTATGAAAAAATAAAAATAAAAAAAAATAAATACTATGGAAGTCAATGTGGTCCACCAGCTTTTTGGATAACGACATTCTTTAAAATATCTTCTTTTGTGTTCAGCAGAAGAAAGAAATACAGGTTTGGAACAACTTGAGGGTGAGTAAATAAATTTTCATTTTTGGGTGAACTATCCCTTTAATAACTCTTCATTTGACAGGCCAGTCATGGGACAGTCTTGGAATAAAATTCATCACAGCATTCCCAGAGAACATAGCCTTCTACTATCCAGTTAATCCAGTGAATTCTCTCAGTATCACCGCTCTCTATGCCGGCACCGTGGTGAAACTCTCCGCCTCAGGTAGTTGGAAAAAACAGCTCACACTGCCGGCAGGAAAACCTGTAACTGTGACCCTGCCACTGGGTATTGAGGAATACCATTTCACTCAAACTCATCGGACCGTCAGAATCGACAGCACGGACCGCATCGTGGTGCAGTCGATCAGTCAGCGAGGAGATAGTGTACAAACTAATGTCGTTCAGCCTATGAAAAATCTCGGTACGTTTTATTCCATTCCCTCGCTGAATTACAGCAAGATGAGTAATACTTTCTATCAGTCGACAAGAAATTTCAGCAAGATATACAGCACCTTCAGGCTGGTTATTATCAATGGAGAAGATTTAAGTAATTATGTCACAATTATAAAAATGTCTGAAAAGAAGGTGCACACACTTGATCCGTATGGCGTTCTCCAGCTCCAAACCGATGGGACAGAACTTGCAGTTGAATCTTATTATATAGTAGCTGTGATGATGACCCATCCATGTGTAGAAATGGCCGAATGCAGATGCAACATGGTGGTGAACCAGCTTCATCCTAACTCTCAGTGGGATAGAAGATTCATTGTACCCTCAATACTGAAAACAAATAACGTTTGGCTACATCTGACGTCCTCAACGAATATCACTGCCAGTGGCGGGGATCTAGAATCGGGTACTTTGGAAGCCAATTCCTCAAAACTCCTGTCTCTCCCATCTTTGCAGTCAGGATCTCAGTTCATCAACACATCTGATCCTGCTTCCCTCAGGCTTGTCAGTCCAGGCTTCATCATTGAACCGATCCCACAATCCAGGTTCTCTGCATGCTACTTAGTAGTGCCTGTCAGCTCGACAGATGCCAAGGCCTTAGTGATTGCAGAAACGGACTACAGGGATAGTGTGTATATAGATGGGGATTTGCTTTCATCTGCTAAATGGAGCACCATCGCCAATTCAGAGTACTCATCGGTTTTAGTGTCTCTTAATGGCACGCATGTCATTTGGCATCCATCCACAAAGATCGCCGTGTACGTGTTTGAGAAGAGCACAAACGTGTATGGAGGCCCAGCTATATCTTTAAGTGCAAAACCAGGTAAGAAACCTATCTATTAGGCTACGCTCATTATTCTTCTTTTTTGTGTTGCAGTGTATTCTTCTAACATCAACACAATGTATGAAATGCTTTAAAGTTTAAAGAGATAGTTCATCCAAATATGAAAAATTCTGTCATTATTTACTCTCCCTCATGCCAAAAGTCCATATGTGTTGTTTTGGACCCCACTGACTTTCATTGTAAGGACAAAAACAGTTCTTCAAAATATATATTTTTGTTGTGTTCCACAGAAGAAAATTATATATAGGTTTGGAATGAAATGATGGTATTAACGGTTACTAATGAATAATGACAGAATTTAATTTTTGGGGGGAACTGTGCCTTTAAGTAGGTGGAAATGGGCTAGTTTTCACATTACTATTTCTAAAGTTAGATTTATTTCTTTGTAAGTCAGTTTCTATATAGACACATACATTGTTATTTTCCCACTATAATTGCACGGAAATACAGATAAAGTTAACTGAACACATGTTGACCCGATAGCAAGACATGTTGTCACAATGAAAACCTCCCATTATTAATACAATTAAAGGATTTTCAGCAAAATTTTAACAATTTATGAAACAACAAATATGTATATGGTAACCTACAAAATATAAGTTGTTTTGCTTACAGAAATTGTAATTAATAAATAAAATATAAAACACAATGTGACAAGGTGCCCTAACCTGATATTTATTAAATGTACTCCTGTCCTAACAATAAGAGCAAAGTTAAACCTTTTGGTTCAAAGGTAAAGCTGAGTATTGACACAAATTTCACGATTCGATTTCTATTCATAAGCTTGCGATTCTATTCGGATTTCGATTCAATATCGATTNCATTGGATCATTCAGAGATCCTCACTGAACTTCTGGAGAGAGTTTGCTGCACTGAAAGTAAAGGGGCTGAATAATTTTGCACGCCCAATTTTTCAGTTTTTGATTTGTTAAAAAAGTTTGAAATATCCAATAAATTTCGTTCCACTTCATGATTGTGTCCCACTTGTTGTTGATTCTTCACAAAAAATTACAGTTTCATATCTTATGTTTGAAGCCTGAAATGTGGCAAAAGGTCGCAAAGTTCAAGGGGGCCGAATACTTTCGCAAGGCACTGTAAGGTACAGTACGTATAAAAATATCTCAACTAATGCTGTAAACTATACATGGGAGTTGGTACTACATTATTACTATAATATTGAAGGTTAAATTAACTTATTTGTATACAAACACTTAAATTACTATTGAGTTTATGGTCACTGAATATGGTTTTTCTGAGATAAATGTGACTTTACGACATATTGTTTATGAGCTGTTTGATTGACGTCTTTCCACGGTTGAAACACTGATTGAGCGATTACATGTGACATGATACGGATTTCGATAAGTTGTACTGTATCTTTTAACATTCGGATGTTCATTCTAGTTTATTTTGCGCTGTAACTGGTATTAAAGCGGAGGAGAGGATCAGTTCACGTGCGCTCCGTGCTGCCGCTTCTCTTGATCTGATGTGCTACAGCGATCTGTCACGCCACATTAAACAGCGGCAAAACTGTATTTATTTTTTTGAATTTCGTAATAAAATGGATGTAATTTGAAATCTGAGACTTTGTTTCATATCAAAAGTTACAAAGCACAAAGATTATTGCGATTTATTGTACGGAAGGTTCGCTACAATTTTCCGTTCTTCAACTGAAAACAGGATAGACTGATCGATTCTTGGGATTTAAGAATCGATATTGTTTCGTAAAAATGAGAATCGATTAAAATCGAGAATATTTTTACCCAGCCCTAGGTAAAAGGGTAGTTCACACAAAAATAAAAATTCTGTCATCATTTACTCACCAAGTTGTTCCATCCAAACCTGTATGAATTTCTTTCTTCTGCTGAACACATAAGAAGATATTTTGAAGAGTATGTGTTACCAAACAGTTGATGGGCCCCAGTGACTTCCATAGTATGGAGGGAAAAAAGTACTATGGAAGTCAATGGGGCAGGTTTGGAACAACTTGAAGGTGAGTAAAGGCCCGGGTATACTTAATTTTCTGCGTTCCGCTTTATCTCATGCACAGTTGAGCGCGCAAGCCTTTCAAAGTATACTCCTTTGTCCGTCAACGCAGAAAGACGCATTTGGCATCTAGTGGACTTTATCACGTGCTCATGTCACTCGCAGATGTGATGAAACAAACCACAGAAATGATTTATGACAGTTTTGAACAAAGTATTTGAAACCAACTTACAAAATTACTTACTAAGGAAAACACATTTGTGTAATTGGATTTTTGTCTTTAAACCTTTTAGTTACTCATTGTGCTATGCTAAGCCTGTACTGCTTATTCAAACATGAGATTTGTGTTTGTCTGCATTTAGACCCTTTAGGCTGTGCATTGGTCCCTTCCAAGTTCAACATCGTCTTTAGACCTCAAACCTGGCCTGAATCCCATCAAAACTGTATACTCGTAAGTGACGAGCTTTTCAGTCCGAGCAATAAAGCGGCCCAAATGGAGATGGTTGACATTCTGAATAGTGAAGGTTTGAATGAGAGGCTCTGGATCGGACTGCGCCGTAGTCTGCTCACATTAGAGTGGTATCGGCAGAGGGGTAAGAATGCATACAATATGACATACACGCAGTGGGGAACCGGGGAGCCAGGTGTTGCTGAGAAGGGCATGTGCGCTTCAGTATTCCCAAATTCAAGCATGGATTTCCACTGGAAAAGTGTGCCCTGCTGTGCTCAACTGAAGTCTATCTGCTACACAAGGGCTCTTTACTTTCCTCTGTATTTTCCCATCTCAAATGAGAAAGGTAGTAATTCTAATAGTAATGCTGGAAACAATGAAGATGTATAGTAAAAAACTGGCCAGGACAAGATTTTTGTTTCTTTATATTTTACAATTCATAGCTGGATACATCATTAAATGATATATTGTTAATATACAAACCTACTTAAACTTCCAAAATAGCTCTAGTTTAAATAGAACAGATTAAAGATGTTAGATCACAAATAGGTAGATATGAATTTGTTTGGTCACAAATTCCTCCAAGAAGTTCACATTGCCTTTGTAACCATGAATATTGTATGTAGTCTAGATCTTATTCACAGTGTTCACACTGTTTATCTAGAAACATGGATTTATATGCAGTCATCAGCACTTTGTATTTCCAAGATGCATACTTTCAAAAAAGACATTCATAAACAGATTTCAAGGTATAAAGTCAGCATGAAACATAAGTCGTGATAGTCTTTTCTTCCCTGTTGTAATGTATATCCAAGTGAAATGGCTTCTTGAATAAGAAAAAAATGTAGGGGGCGGGGCTTTATTTTGTCCATAGGGCATTGATTGGATGCTTGTGGTTTGCTATTGCTGTGATCTCATGTGAGTGACAGGTTGTCCCGCCCTCTCACCAGGAAACATCATCAGAGAAGACATATTTATGCAAGAAGGAGGGGAAGTTATTTTGATAAAAGTTTACAAGGGCACATTCATTTTTAAGAAATAAGTAATTTATAATAAATACTGCAATATTCCATATAAAAACAAGAATTGTAAATTTTGATTTCATGGTGACTTTTAAAAACCATTTCCACATAGCATCATCATATTTGTATACATGCATGTCATATTTGTATCTAGAAAGTTGTAGAATTCAAATAAACATAAGCTTTCAGACCTCAAGCCTAGTGCATGCATCATTTAGCCTTTAATGGCAGTGAGAAACTGAGTGATGACTGCTGTAAAAATTTACAGCATGTGTTATATGACAAATAGCCATATGTCAAAAGCTCATTATGCAAACTTGTGTGGAGACACTAAATGTGTTTTGAATGCAAAATGTGCCTTTGTTGCTGGAAAAACACACAAATGAAGATTATATTGCTCAGAGAGAGGAAGACCTTTGGCCTTGAAGCATCAGGTAAGTCTTATTGATAATGTACGACACAACAGAATGTACTGTACTACATGGGAATGTTTATGAACTTTCTGTCTGTATTGCAATCATAAATTTAAGAACCATTTAAATCAAGATGTTTTTGGTTATGTTTATAACTTTAATCCATGTAGACTTTTATAGCACTCAAAGTTTTTCATCAATGTAACATATACATTTCAGGGTTTTATTCAGTAAATTCAATATAAGTCTAATATATTATTTATTATGACTGATTCAACCTAATTTTTAAGGTCAGTTCAGGTAGAAAATATTTTCTTAAAGTAACAGTCGCACAGCTTCACCTTCTACGGTGCTCTATTTTTCTATATGAATCACATTCCCCGCATCTTGTGTATATTTTGTTATTTTACATTTCGTGTATCAATTAACCTTCATAATTCTTCTTCTTCTTGATTGTCAGATTTTTTCCATCTAGGCTGATATAACACCAGTAGCTGCTCAAATCAACCGAGAACCACGGAGTGACAGTGATGCTGTTCGATCTTCTCTTCATGTCACTGGTTTGCCAGGGTAAATCCTCTCTCACATTTTCACACATTTATGTTCAAAGTTGATTTTTTTTTTCTGAACAAAGTGACAGGAATGAATCACAAATGCTATAAAATTCCCTGGTTTTCTCATCGGTCTTGATTACACCAATTGTATTGTATTTTACTGCAATATACTGTATGTAAAGGATAGTACACTGTTAAAAATAAAGGTTTCAGAAGGGGGGATTTGTAGTAATTCCATAGAAAAACCATTTTTTCTTAGTGTGAAAAGCTTTTTAATAATCTAAAAAATATTTTCCACTAAAAAGAACCTTTTGTGCAATGGAAAGGTTCTATGGATGTTAAAGGTTCTTCATGGAACCATCAATGCCAATAGGGGCTTTCGCAACAGAGGAACCTTTTCATAGTTCCTAGAACTATTGGCTGAAGTATCCGGATTTTGCCGTGTTCGCACCGCAGAAACTAAGAACAATTTTAGTTCTAGGAACTCCTTTTGGGGGAACTAAATTAGCTCTTACTTCAGAGTAGGGTCTAAACCAGCACTATAGGAACTCTCAGTGACGTGAGTGTACGTTGATTGGTCAAACGCATATCAAACACCGGCACCCGGCATTTTTAAAAAGCCGTGTAAACATATTTACTTCACAAACATGGAAAACAGCGATAATGACATTTACCTGTTGTCTGCAGGGTTGTGTTCTTTTCTCCACCTTGATGATATGTAATACTGAAAGTTGTCATAGGAGATTTCGTCTCTTAGCCCCACTTTTTGCTCTTTCGGTTGCTTAAATTATGCATTTACATTCCATCTCCATTATCACAAAACCCACAACACGACACACAACAAACAGCTCCGATCACGGCATCCTCCATTCACCGGTTTTTAGCGTTTATAAATGCTGTGCTTAAAGACGCCGCTGTCGGCCGCTTCTTAGTTCCTATTGCCGGTGCGAATGCAACCAGGAACATGGCCCGGGGTAGAAATTAATTCTCGGGGAACTATCCTAGTGACTAGTTCCTAGAACTATACGGTGTGAAAACCAACCTTTATTTTTAAGAGTGTGTAATTAGATGGTTATTAAGAAGATAGCCAGGTCTTCACCATGTTTGAGTTTATTTTGCTATTAAACCATCTGACTGTACATTCTCCTACTTATAATAGAAAAATAAGCAAACAAATGGGTGTGAAATATTGATTTGAGTTCATATGATATTATTATGTGAGAAGTAAAAGAGTGCAGAGTGATAAGAGAGACATGAAACTCGAAAACTGTAGGAAATCTCACTGTGCTGATTTGTGGAAATGTTATATCAGTATATCTCTGCACAAAAACAATGAACTCTAAACTGACGATTTGACAGGGCTGTCAGTGGAGAGCTATGGAAAAGACTTCATCACGGCATTCCCGGAGAACATTGCCTACTACCATCCACAAGAGTCCTCCAACACGCTCCAAATGACTGCTTTCTACAACGACACCGCCGTCTCAATCACCATCAACCACACAAACGTATATAATGAAAAGCTACAACCTGGGCAGACTAAAACTGTACATTTTCCCAAGTATGTAGAGCAATATCGGTTCACACGCTCTCTTTATTTTGTCCGAGTCAATAGCACCAAATTGATCGTGGTGCTTTGGATCAGTCAGCGAGGGGACAGCGTGCAGTCTCATTTCGTTCAACCTGTAAAGAATCTTGGAAAGCTGTATTCAATCCCCTTTAACAATTACAATCAGATGATGGCGTCCTCGTCCAATATGGCAGATCTGTTAGCTCCAGACAGCTGGAGATACAGTTCATTCAGGCTGATCATTATCAATGCTGAGAACATCATTAACGCCATCGCTATCCAAACAGTTGGCACAAATGCTCAAACAGTCTTTAACTTTACGCTTAGACCTTATGAACTTTTCCAGTTTAAAACCTACGGTTCAGAGATTAAAGTGTACTCTAGTAACACCGTGGCTGTGCTGTTGACTCATCCATGTGTAGAAACTACTGGGTGTGATTGTAACATGGTGGGGAACCATGTTCTCCCCCAAAATCTGTGGGGTCAGACTTTTGTTGTGCCGTCATTGAAGAACCTGAATTCAACTTGGCTGCAAGTAACATCCACAATGAAGGTCATGCACAGAGGACAGAATATTCAAATTCTAGCCTCAGATTCTTCAGATCTAATTTCTTTCCCGTACCTTGAAAGTGGATCTCAGTTCATAAGTGCATCAAATAATGTGTCCATCAGGCTTATCAGTCCAGGCCTCATCTTAGAACTCATGCCAGAAACCATGTTCGCTGCCTGTTACCTGCTGCAGATAAACTCAACAGAAGGTGAGGCCTTTATCATAGCTGAAACAGCCAGTAGAGGTGATGTTCATATAGACGGTGATTTGATTTCAACCACTGACTGGAAAACCATTACCAGTTCAAACTACTCCTCAGTATCAGTGCCGATTAGTGGCACACATGTCATCTGGCATCCAACCTCCAGGATCGGAGTGTACATGTTTGAGAGGATGGAGAGTGGAATTCCTTACGGAGGCCCAGCTGTGATTTTAAATGAAGATCCAGGTAAAATTATACATTTTTTTATCCAAGAGTGAACGTGATCATTACTTTGATCGATTAAAGTCCATATGAAATGTTGTTTACAACCTATTTTACTTATGAAGAAGAAAAAATGTATGGCAGGATTCAAATTGATTTGATTTATCAGATCAGGAATTGATCGGCTAGTGATTGGATTGCTTTAGTGATCAGCAAAATCTGGATATTATCAAATGTTTTTTTTATTTTTTGAAAGAAATTAATACTTTTATTCGGCAAGGATACATTAAATTGATCAAAAGTGACAGTAAACATTTATATTGTTACAAAAAAAATTCTGTTTAAAATAAATGTTCTTTTGAACTTTCTATTCATTTAAGAATCCTGAAAACAAAATGTATCACAGTTTACAAAAAAAATATCGCACAAGTGTTTTTAACACTGATGATGATAATAAGAAATGTTTCTGAGCACCAAATCTGCATATTAGAATGATTTCTGAAGGATCATGTGACTGAAGACTTAAGTAATGACGCTGAAAATTCAGCTTTCCCATCACATGAGTAAATTATATTTTACAATATTTTCAAATTGAAGACAGTTATTTTAAATGGCAATAATATTTCAGTAATTAGGAGATTATTGAGGCAAAGTCAGAGTTAAAGGGGACCCCTTTTTACAAGATGTAAAACAAGTTTCAGATGTTATATGTTAAGTTTTAGCTCAAAATAACCCAAAGATATTTTTTATAGCATGTTAAAATTGCCAATTTTGGTGGGTGAGCATAAATGTGTAGATTTTGTATGTGTCCCTTTAAATGCAAATGAGCTGGTGCTCCCGGCCCACTTTCAAGAAGAGGGCAGAGCTTCAAGAGTTCATGCTCCGGCATAACGGTGTAGGCCAGAATCAGATTGCTAGAACACTGGCAACAACAAAACAGGACAATCATACGCACTGAAAACTCAGAAACTGTCAGTAGCAGTGTTCAGCCTTATATGTTCGAACCGGAGTCACTGAAAAGACCCTCATTTGTGAAGCAGTCCGATGCAAAAGGATTGGTGCAAATGTATAAGACTTAGCTGATTTTCTTAGGGACATTTGCAACTAAAATTAAATTTAACCATGACGTCCTCAGTGACTCAGATGGCGAGAGTCTGTGGAGATCGTCACCAGCTGTGGGTGGGGCTTCTTCCTACAATTACGTCATTGTACCGGGAAATCTGAATCAGAGCATATGAAGAGACTGCTTGATTTATGGGAATTATATATATATAAAAGAAAAGGTTGTTCTCACACACTGCGGACACACATTGGTGATCAAACACCTTATAAAAGTGAATTTTACATAATAGGTCTCCTTTAATAGTTAATAGTGAGAATTGGACCCTAAACTAAAGTCAAGTCAAGTCAAGTCAAATTTATTTATATAGCACTTTTTACAATTGGTAATTGTTTCAAAGCAGCTTTACATATTAGAAGCACAGAAAAAAGATAAGTGGTTAAAAATAAGCTGTACAAGCAAGCGTGGTAATATGGAACATATACAAGATGGTGCTACATTAAGCCAATGTCGGCTGACTCCCAGGGGTGGAAAAAAACCCCTAGGAGAAAAACCCAGCGTGCTAACACTGGGAAAAAAGTCCTAGGAGGGAAAAAACCCCTTGGAAGATATATATAATATATGTAAATGGATATGGAGATCAAAATCTGAATTATACAATTTTATTATAAGGATTAAAAATAGATTATATATAAATATATGTAAGCGGATACGGAGATTAAAAATCTGAATTATAGATGCAGCCAGAACTGGATCTGTAGGCCCATTGTCTCCTGGGCCACGTTGTAGTCAGGTCCAGGCACAGGTTCTCCATCTGATCTGGATACGGCCTGGGTCCAGCACCCGGCAAACCTCAGGATAAGCAGAGAGACTGATATTAGCGTAGATGCCATTCTTATTCTGATCTACAGGTATATCTAGTGTTATAGGAAATGTTCTCGGTTCCGGCCGACCTAATTATTGCAGCGTAACAATCCTTTAACGGATTTGAAAAAATGTTTATGTATTGATAATGTGTTATGTGTATGCAAGAGCAAAGAGATGTGTTTTTAGTCTAGATTTAAACTGACAGAGTGTGTCTGCTTCCCGAACAATGCTAGGAAGATTGTTCCAGAGTTTAGGTGCTAAATAGGAAAAGGATCTGCCGCCTTCGGTTGATTTTGATATTCTGGGTATTATCAACTGGCCTGAATTCTGAGATCGCAATAAACGTGAAGGACTATAATGCACCAAGAGCTCGCTTAGATATTGGGGAGCTAAACCATTTAGAGCTTTATAGGTAAGTAGCAAGATTTTAAAATCTATACGATGTTTAATAGGGAGCCAATGTAATGTTGACAGAACTGGGCTAATATGGTCATACTTTCTGGTTCTAGTAAGAACTCTAGCTGCCGCATTTTGGACCAACTGTAGTCTGTTTAAAAGCCGAGCAGAACAACCACCCAGTAGAGCGTTACAGTAATCTAGTCTTGAGGTCATGAATGCATGAACCAACTGTTCCGCATTTGTCATTGAGAGCATATGTCGTAATTTAGATATATTTTTTAGATGGAAGAAGGCGGTTTTACAGATACTAGAAACATGACTTTCAAATGAAAGATTGGTATCAAAGAGCACACCCAGGTTCCTAACTGAGGACGAAGATTTAATGGAGCACCCATCAAGTGTTAGAGAGTATTCAAGGTTTTTTCGTGAGGAAGTTTTTGGTCCAAAGATTAGGATATCAGTTTTTTCTGAATTTAATAATAAGAAATTTCTTGTCATCCAGTTTTTAATGTCAGCTATGCATTCTGTTAGTTTTGTGAATTTGTAGGTTTCGTCAGGGCGCGAGGAAATATAGAGCTGAGTATCGTCAGCGTAGCAGTGAAAACTAACACCATGCTTCCTAATTATCTCTCCTAAGGGCAGCATGTACAGAGTGAAAAGCAACGGTCCTAGTACTGAGCCTTGTGGTACTCCATATTGAACTTGTGATCGTGATAAAGTGACTGAAAGTTCTTTCAAAAACATGAAAAAAATCTTACTGACATTTTTAGAGCTTGACAGTAAAAATCAAGACAGTGCCTATTTTCATCACATAGAAAAGACTAGCTTGGATAATCTTAAACAAACAAAAGGTGTTCCTATTGTTTCCTTATGTAAATAACAAACATTTTTCTTCTACAATAATGTGCACAGATAAAGCAAAATAAGATTAATATTGAAATTTAAAGTAATTGACCAACATGCATTATATCATCCTACTTGAAGTTACATTAAAATATGAATGAAATCAAAATTCACAGTGCATACTGAATATGTCAGTGTATGTTTTGTATGTAAATAGATCGTGATGGCTGTATGGCTGATCCTGCACAATATAAAACCACTACTAATGTCATGACGTGGCCCGAATCCCATGATTACTGCATAAATATAACTTTCCAGATGAGCACGCCAAGCAGAGCAAGGGCCCAAAAGGAGATGAGCAACTTTCTGCAAAAAGACGGCGTTCCCGGGTACTTCTGGATCGGGCTGCGGCGCAGTCTGCTCACATTAGAGTGGTACTGGAAGAACGGCAATGACAGCGAATACAATGTGAACTACACAAAGTGGGCCGTTGGGCATCCACAGAAACCCCGGAACGCTTTGTGCGCTTCTGTGTCGCAGGATGCCAACAAGGATTTCTCCTGGAAGAGTGTGCCTTGTTGCACAAAGATGAGGCCCGTCTGCAACAAAAAGGCCAAATACTTCAGTGAACTGACCTTTGATACACTATATGATCATTTTTACATAATTAACTAAAAGATCTGTCCTTATCGATTTTGTTCTTCTTTTATTTGAAGTCAATAATTGCAGTAATGAATCAAACGTTTAGTCTTATTCCGAATCATGATTAATCTAATTTCTTAATTATAGACAACCTTTAACTATTACTTATTAACTATTAACTATTGATTTTTTTAATGCATAATATAAAGACATTTTTCACACTTTTCAACATTAAAATATGTGAATCTTTATATGTCCATGGTAGTTAATGACAGTTAATGAAAAATGTTATGGCCTCACTTACTGTTATCGAACAAACTGAACAGCCTCTCAAATTGGACAACTGTAAAAACTGTTGTAATGTCAGATGTAATGTAGGCAACGGTGAAGGCGCCTAAAGTGAAATTAGCTCCTAGGTGAATACAAGTATATCTCATAAGTTCACAATGCTCTTGAAAAGTGCTACACCTTTAAGCCTATTTGAATAGATTATGGTGCATTTGGGTATGTTCACCTCTGTTGGCTGATGTCTTTCAGCTCACCATCGCCTCAATGCTGCGATGTCATTTAGGCAAATCACATAGACACCTAGGCATAATTATGTAACAGGCAGCATATTATTGAATTTTAAATGTGGTTTATAAAATCCAAAAGTGCACAAACTTTATATAATGAAAAAGCATGTCTTGCTCACTTTGATACAAGAGTGTGCTTGTCTATGTCACCATAAATTTAAGACAGCATAGACCATACTCTTTAATATTAAAAGTGTCTCTGTTACAAATTTTATTTTGATACTATATATATAATTACAAAATATACAGAATATTTTAAAATAAAAGGTGCAGTGTTTAAATCTAGCGGTGATGTTGCGAACTGCAACCAACGGTGCTCACCCCTCAGTTTCGAAGGAAAATAGAGAAGCTACGGTGGTCGTGTGGCCGACACAAGTCAAAGATGTCGTCCGAGACAGCAGAGAGTACATTAGCCAGTCAAGCAATGAGGTTTCTTCTTTCTTCTAACAAAGAATGGTCTCTGCTTCTAATAAATCAGACGACTAATACTACTTCTTCGTCCATATTCAACGTAGTGACGATGCAAGCTGCCTCTAAAAACGAACGATTTAGAAGAGCAACAATATAGTGACGAAACGCGCTCTGTAGAGTAGTTTGTCCGTTTAGGGCTGCTGTAGAAACATGCCGGCGCAAAATGGTGACTTGAAATGCAGGGGGGGGACCCGCAGTGTATGTAGATATAAATAGCTCATACTGAGGTAAAAAAAAACATAAAAACATAATGGTTCATTATGTAAGGTCTTTATACACCACTGAAAACACAGTTATGTATATTATATTGCATTTCTGTCAATAGATCCTCCCAAATTTTACACACTGCACCTTTAAATAATAATAAAAAACTCTAGCGAGTGTTTTCATAACAATCTGGTCTGAAAAATTCTTAATCTGATCTAATATATATAGTTCATTTTCAATAAACTATTATTTAATTCATAATTTGTGTTGTGAGTCTTCTCCTTTATTGTGCTCTTCCCCTATGGGACATAATGTGTTTTTTAGTCTTTGCCATTTGTCAGTGCAGCTATAATCAACGTTTACAGTCTAATATGTGTTTTATCTAATGTGTATGTTCATCATAGATGTGAATTGTTAACATCACACGAGTGATCTTGTGACGTACTGTACTGTAAAATCACATTTGGCTGTGTTTATGCTGTAAATAACTGTGGCAAAACGATTGCAATAACAATTGAAAACCTGTTTTAAATACTTTTTGAGCAAACCTGGTGGATGCCTACAGTATTTTAGGAATTCAAAATCATGATTTTGCATTGTGAAAGTCAATATATCAAATGAAGCATGTACTGAAGTCAATGGTGTAGCCAGGATCCTATGCAAATCTGAGAGAAAAACAACCATTTTGAAAGTCAAATGTGCTTGGACTAAAACAAAGGCAAAGAGGTGATTCTTAGAGAGAAGAAGAGTGCCGACCAAGACATCTGACAAGAGTTTTTGCTGCGGTTGGGTTTAGGTCAGTAGAGCAGGCAACTTGTGTGGATAATTGTTGGAGTATTTAACTACAATGTTTCTGCAGAGAAATATATATTTGCCTTGTATGAAATGTAAAGAAAATCTTAAGGCATAAAAAAGATATGTTGTCTCATTGTCTTTTACTTGTTTATCTTGGATGATATTGGATTATCTTTAGAGACTTTTTTGACATCCTATGGATTTTATAATTTTTTGGTCATCACTTTAATTTACTTTGTTCTAATTAGTTGCTTTGTGACAGGATTCTGTGTTGCATGTAATCAAAAACCTTCAGTTTATCTATACACATTGTATATTTTACAATCAATTTTTCTGTGATTCTTCTTTTTGTCTTTTCTTCCAGCAAGTTAAAGCAAGTTTAAGCCATAATCATGCTTGTTGTTCTGTTGATCGCATCAATGTTTTGCCAAGGTAAGAGAACTTTAACTGTCCTTTATGACAGTAGTTTGGATAAAAGTGGTCAACTCAGTGAATAAATGTAATACAAATTTACTGATCTGGTTTCTCCCAGATTGGGCAGTTTTTGTTGTACTCTTCTATACCACCTGAAAAAGTTAAAAGCTGTTGTTTTTTAAGTTATTTGGGATGCAGTATAGCTCATGTACAACTTAATCTTCATTAAGTTTAAGTTATGTTGTAATATTTGATAGCATTATAATATTTTATATTATTTTCTTCTATTATACAGATGTTTTTATTATTGTTTTATGTATGCTTTGGCAATATTGTATTATTTACAGTCATGCCAATAAAGCAATTTTGAATTTGAATTTGAATTTACAATGAACATTTTATTTAAGGTCTTACAGTAGTAAGCTATGGAGACAACTTCATCACTGCCTTTCCGGAGAACCTAGGTTTCTTCTATCCGTCTTCTCTCTGGAACATACTAACAGTCACGGCACTTCATGACAACACTAACTTCACAGTCTTCTACAAAAACGCACAGAAAGTCATACAAATCCAGCGGTCAGGGCAGACCATGACTGTGTCTTTTCCAGAAACTGCTGAAGTAAATCAACTAGGCTCTTCAATCGCATCTGTAAGAATTACCAGTGACAAAAACATCACAGTGGTTTCTGTAAGTAAGCGGGACACAAGCATCCAGACCAATGTCGTCCAGCCCACGGTAAACCTTGGTACAAACTATATGATCCCTATGCTGGATTACCCAGAGTATCTTGCATCCTTCGACCTACCTAGTCTTGTCAGTACAACCATGAGATACAGCTCATTCAAGTTACTCATTATCAATGCGGTGGACAGTCAAAACAGCATCACTGTAGTCAAGCAAACATCAACAGATGTGCAAGAAGAGACGTTCAATATCGACTCTTATCAGCTGGTCCAGCTTCAGACCAATGGTTCTGTTCTGAGGGTCAAATCTAGCAAAGAAGTAGCTGTGATATTGACCCACCCGTGTGTGGAGACTGCAGACTGTAACTGTAACATGGTAATGAATCAGATTCTTCCCACAAAGTTTCAGGGTCGGAGCTTTATCATACCTTCCATTTTCAACGTGGCCGAGACCCGGTTACTTGTGCTGTCAGAAAACTTGTCTTCGCTACTTCACGATGGTAACCAGATACAAGCTACTTCCTCAGCTCTTCTGCCGTTTTCAAACCTGGAGACATCTCAACTGGTAAATTCTTCAGACAGAGTGTCCCTCAGACTTGTCAGTCCGGGCCTCATTGTGGAATTGATCCCAGACACCATGTTTTTTGCTTGCTACCTGCTGCAGTTTAATTCAGCTAATGGCAAGGCTGTGGTTATAGCTGAAACAGACAGCAAAGATGATGTGCGCACACATAAAGGATTGCTTTCAGCATCTGAATGGACTGCAATTGCTGGCACAAAGTTTTCTTCGACTGTAGTAACTATACCAGACCTCAGGGCCACAGTCTGGCATCCGACCTCAAAGATTGCTGTTTATATGTTGGAATACATGTCTGCAAAAGTAGTTTTTGGAGGCCCAGCTATACCCATCAATGAAAAACCAGGTAAAAGATCTATCTATCTATCTATCTATCTATCTATCTATCTATCTATCTGTCTATCTGTCTGTCTATCTGTCTATCTGTCTGTCTATCTGTCTATCTATCTATCTATCTATCTATCTATCTATCTATCTATCTATCTATCTATCTATCTATCTGTCTGTCTGTCTGTCTGTCTGTCTGTCTGTCTGTCTATATGTCTGTCTATCTATCTGTCTGTCTGTCTACCTGTTTAACTATCTGTCTGTCTGTCTATCTGTCTGTGTGTCTGTCTATATATGTCTGTCTATCTATCAAATTCAAATTCAAAATTGCTTTATTGGCATGACTGTAAATAATACAATATTGCCAAAGCATACATAAAACAATAATAAAAACATCTGTATAATAGAAGAAAATAATATCAAATATTATAATGCTATCAAATATTACAACATAACTTAAACTTAAATTAACAGTGTAACACAATAGAACATGTC
>RJVU01051648.1:419512-440285 GCA_003731715.1 Anabarilius grahami | reverse complement strand
ATCTTTCCTGTAGCTCAGTGGTTAGAGCATGGCACTAGCAATGCCAAGGTCATGGGTTCGATCCCAGGGATTGCACATACTCAGATACAAATGTATAGTATAATGCAATGTAAGTCGCTTTGGATAAAAGCGTCTGCCAAATGCATAAGCGTCTGTGTGTCTGTCTTTTTAGCTTAACAAACTTAGCTTCTTTTTTTTTAGTTAAAATTACTGTTATATGATTTTAATTCTACTTCCTTACATTCAGATTTGAATTGCAATTCTGAATCCTGTTTGGTACATCAATTCAATTCTAAATGCAAGGCATGTAATTGTGAAGGTAAAAATGTTCATTTATTCATGCATTCAGATCTTCATGGCTGTATGTTGGTTCCTGGAGCATTTTTAGCTGGACATGACCCTCTGAATTGGACAGAGTCACGTGAGTACTGCATGAATAATGGAAATCAGTTTGCCTGTCCTGTAAGCAAAGCCATCCTGCAGGAAATGGCTAATAACCTGAACACAGAGGACGGGCATGGCTGGATCGGTCTCCGCCGCAGTCTACTAACTACAGACTGGTACTGGCAGGACGAGCATGAACCCCCAACTAATGTCAATTACGTTCACTGGGATGATGGGCATCCTTTGGACCTTTTGAAGGGCTTATGCACTTCAATATCCCTGGACTCTAAAAATGATTTCAAATGGCACAGTGCACGTTGCTGTGATAAAAAGAAGCCTGTCTGCTACAAAAAGCCAGCATACCTCAATCCTTCACAAGATTATGTTTATGTTTAGTACTTATTAGTAATGCTATTCTTCAGGTTCATTAAGTTTATATTTGTTTCACCCCCTGCATATCTGAGCTGTATTTTTAAACAAATGTCATTTGTCTTTATATTAGTTTTATATTAGATGCATAATAATATTAAATAAGGCTAATGACTTTTTTGAAATTATGTCAAGCAGTTGCATTGATATCATGAATGAATGCAATGTTTTAAAACATTCAAACTGATCCTGAAATAAACTGTTTTCAACTTAGCTCAGACATCAACTCAAATGGAATCAGGGAAGATCCTGGAGTCACATCAACAATAAAATTTAATTAAAATTCTATAAAGCATGACATTTGGTGCCAGTCATGAGTTGTAATGCATTATACTTTTAAAAAAATGTATGCAGTCCTTATTTGTGCCTGATTAAATATTAATTCACCACTTACTTACAATATGGTACATCTTCTTTATGCTCAAATGAAATGGGGGACTGATGAAATAATGTTACATAGCATACATATCTAAGCATGTAGTGACCAATATAATCTACTTCATGTACTGTAGCAAACTGCTGTATCTAGTGTCCATAAAGAAAATCTGTGAATATGCATATTGCCATGTGCAAACAGATCATCAACAGACATTTTCTCAGGCCTGATGTGAACTGAATCTGACGCTGCAGGACTGCAAACTGCATGAATCAAATTTATCGCTTGATGAGCTTAATAGCTCTAATCTCACACTTTAGGATGTGGAACCATTAATCAGCCTATTTATGACTTTAACAACTGTAATCATCCCTTACTGGCATTGTTCTATATGCTGGAACCTAAATAATTTACGGGTATAATTGCTGAAAATTTTTCGATTTAAAGAAATCTCAATTATTATTTGATTAAATAAAGAAATATGCTTTCATAAAGCACAGCATACCAAATATTTGTCTCATAGAGCCAATTAAATGTGAGTGTTGACTGCTTTTTGTAGGTGCTAATTCTCATTAACCAAGGCTGGATAGATGTGGGTATTTATAAAAGCACTAATCTGTTGGAATGTAAAACAACTATATGACATACTATACATTTGGGCTACTCGTTGTCAGCAGAGATGGTAGAATAGTGAAGTAAACATTGACAAGCTTTAACGAGAAGATCAAGAGTTTGTCCAGTTCCAGATCAACAGTTCACAGGTATGATGTTACAGTCAGGGGTGTCCGTAGACCAGGGGTAGACCATCTTTATTAATAGGGGAGACCGGGGATGGTTGTAACACGGTTTAGTTGTAACACTTCCAATTTCTCCAATCAGGATCAAGTTACAAATCACCTGATTCACTTCACACATGCTTGGTTTAGTCCTTATTCCACATGCGGGAAAGTAGAGCACTGTGGCAGATTTTAGAGGAGAAAAACTAATTTTGATATAAGAAAGTAACTTTTTTTTGTTATGGCAATTCCTGCTTTGTAGTTAAACTCATCAAAGTTAATTTATGTTTATTGTGTGAGACTCTGGGTTAATTGTAACATCAATGAAACATGTTACAGCCAAGTAAATTTTTAGTTGTATTTATGTTTTGTTTGTTTTTTTATTTCAGTATGCCTAGGTCAGGGGTGTCCAAACTCGGCCCTGGAGGGCCACTGTCCAGCAAAGTTTAGCTCCAACTTGCCTCAACACACCTGACTGGAAGTTTCTAGTATGCCTAGTAGACCTTGATTAGCTGGTTTAGGTGTGTTTATTTGGGGTTGTTGCTGAACTCTGCAGGATGGTGGCCCTCCAGGAGCAGGATTGGACACCCCTGGCCTAAGCTTTGGATGAGAAAGACAGATTGAGGGATGTAAAATGAGCATTTGCTCATTTTATTCATTTTTGTTACACACACACACAAATGTTTGTTTTTGTGAATTGTGGGGACATTCCATAGGCGTAATGGTTTTTATACTGTACAAACTGTATTTTCTATCCCCCTACACTACCCCTACCCCTAAACCTACCCATCACAGGAAACTGAGCAGACTTTTACTTTCTCACAAAAACTCATTCTGTATGATTTATAAGCCTTTTGAAAAGTGGGAACATGGGGTAATGTCCTCATAAGTCACCCTCTCCTTGTAATACCTATGTCATACCCATGTCATTATACACATTTGTCCTGATATGTCACAAAAACATGCACACACACACACAGACCAATTATGTTAAAAAGTCTGAGTTGAATAAAAGGTTTCAAAACTGTTTTGTTTTTGATTTTTTGGTTATAATCCTTATTTCATAATGTTACTTCTCACCCCGCTGGATATCATAATGTTACATCTCACCCCAGGGTCTGTTAACTAACCCGGGCTATGGG
Source organism: Anabarilius grahami (assembly GCA_003731715.1). Taxonomy (NCBI): domain Eukaryota; kingdom Metazoa; phylum Chordata; class Actinopteri; order Cypriniformes; family Xenocyprididae; genus Anabarilius; species Anabarilius grahami. Next base: position 437,178 of record RJVU01051648.1, on the reverse strand, counting down.
GTGAATTGTAACATTTCACTCCCTGTGTTTGTAACTAAACCACACATTTTCTGTTTGTGCTACAAAGATAACAGCTATGTCATTTAATAGCTGACACTTGTAACTAGTTTTAATCACATTTTGAAGGCACTGGCGTAAAAGAACTTCAAGATACAAACAGAAATGTCAAAAATGTTACAAACATCCCCGGTCTCCCCTACCCGAGGGTAAATTTGTTGTGCAGACAGGAGAATCAGCAATACACATTCATAAAACATAAGAACATGCATTAAAACATATAGCAATATAACATTATAACATATATATATGAAAATGAAAATTCTGTCATCATAGGCTTGAATTTCTTTCTTCTGCTGAACAAAAGAAGATATGAAGAATGTCGGTAACCAAACAGTTGATGGGTCCCATTGCCTTCAATATGGGGACTGCAGATAAAGACAATTTATATTCATAGATATCCAAAGCAGCCTATCACACCGTGTGTAGACCAGTGTTTCCCAACCCTGTTCCTGGAGGCACACCAACACTACGCATTTTCCAACTCTTCCTAATCAAAGACACCTGATTCAACTCATCAGCTCGTTAGTAGAAACTCCAAGACTAGAAATATATGGATCAGATAAGGGAGACATCCAAAACATGTACTGTTGGTGTGTGCCTCCAGGAACAGGGTTGGGAAACACTGGTGTAGACACTGATTACACTCTAAAAAATGCTGGGTTTAAAAACAACCCAAGTTGGGTTGAAAATGGACAAACCCAGCGATTGGGTTGTTTTGACCCAGCAGTTGGGTTAAATGTTTGCCCAACCTGCTGGGTAGTTTTATTTAACCCAACAATTGTTTACAAATTACTATATGTCTGGTTTAAAATGAACCCAAAATAGGTTGGAAATTAAAAATCAGACTCATAATTACTAGAGGCAACAATAATAATCAAAAAGATGAGCATTTATTAATAAGCAATTTACACTCTAAAAAATGCTGGGTTAAAAACAACCCAAGTTGGGTTGAAAATGGACAAACCCAGCGATTGGGTTGTTTTGACCCAGCAGTTGGGTTAAATGTTTGCCCAACCTGCTGGGTAGTTTTATTTAACCCAACAATTGTTTACAAATTACTATATGTCTGGCTTAAAATGAACCCAAAATAGGTTGGAAATTAAAAATCAGACTCATAATTACTAGAGGCAACAATAATAATCAAAAAGATGAGCATTTATTAATAAGCAATTTAATAAATGTTTATTGTTTAAATATTATTCAAAAAAAGTATTAATAAATGTTTGTTTATTAAACATATTAATAAATGTTAATTTCCAACATATTTTGGGTTCATTTTAAGCAAGAAATACAGTAATTTTTAAACAATATTTGGGTTAAATAAAACTACCCAGCAGGTTGGGCAAACATTTAACCCAGCCGCTGGGTTAAAACAACCCAATCGCTGGGTTTGTCCATTTTCAACCCAACTTGGGTTGTTTTTAACCCAGCATTTTTTAGAGTGTATAATGGGTTCTATTGTCTTTTGACGCGCCGCGCCGCTCGCCTCCGTGGACACGGTGTCAGTATCATAAAAAGTATGAAAACATGAATACACTTTTGGTACTTACGGTTGGTTGAACTTTCGATTGATTTCGAACCTTATTCAATCTCAGTCAGTGCTGTGATAAGTTCCTAATTCTGAACGCTCGATGGCGCTGTGTTCTTACAAATCACTCTTTTTATTCTTTTTCTTATAAATCACTCTTCTTGACGGAGCAGCAGAAAAATAAAAATAAATTAATATGTAATTCATACAAAGTCTAAATGTGGGGATTTATTTGTTTATTGGTAGATAAGATTTAGCGAGGTTTATGGATTGAAAATTTTAAATCATAAAATAAAATGGAGAATTTAAGCTAATAGGCTATAATATTGTAGTTCTCTATAATTCGAGAGATTATCCTCCTCATACCATATGTGGTCATTGCATAAGCTTGCTTGTTGATATTTAATTTAGCCTACCCCTTCACAAAATATTAATGCATAAAGAAATAATTATATATTAATAGGCAAAAATCCATGACATAATTATTATGTTATATGAAAATAACTTTTCTTTGGGTCATGATTTGGTTGTTTAGTTAAGCCATTTGTTCTAAAATTACTAAATCAAACAAAAAACTACACTTCCCATGAATGTTTGCGGCACTTTACGGCAGAGCTGACGTCACACGCTGTTACATGTGGATAAGCGATCTGTAGCATAACATTTGAAATTCGTGAACTATGTTGTTTTAGTTGTAGATAATTAATTAAATGTTTAAAAAAGGCTGTCGAAGCCAAGCTGCCACAGTTCAGTCATATGGAACGACATAAGCCCGCAATTATTTAGAAAAACAGCTGCAGCTATCTGAACTTGCTAGCCAGATCGCTACTTGCTAACACAGGAAACGAAAGTAAGTTTAATAAAATATTTTTTCATGTGCCACTCTGAATAATGATGCTGTTTTCGATAACATATAATCCCGAGGTGTCATTTATTAAAATCATCCTTGTTTTGAGGACTCTGCCGCAAAGATATAATGTATTCATTTTAATTTGGAAAATTATTTTTTAATTTTAAGTGGATATGGGAGTCTTTGAAACTAATGTCATTGGTACAGAAAATGCACTTTTACATTTGTGCATATAGTTACTAATATAGATGTGTGGAATTTTTTGTTCAATACAAACTTCATATACATATGAACCACAATACATTACTAGCAGAACTGATGTACAGTAATTAATTTTGCCTTTTGTCCTTTTTAATTTCCACAGGTGAAGGCTAAACATCATGGAGAACTACAGAAAAGCACGCACAGTTGAGCAGCCCTGCCCGTGTCCGTTCCCCGACCTGCCCAGCAACACTCCTGAAGTTCGAGTGAAGGATGGCAGCAAAGTCCGCAACCTGATGAGGTTTGCTTTAAGCCGTATGGAGGAGAAAGCACCTTCAGCAGATAATCCAGGCACCAATGAAGGGTCAGAGGTGAGCGTTGGGTCGGGGGAGAATCTGTGCCGCCAAATCGTGTTCACAGGCGTGGGTCAGAGCGTGGCTAAAGCCATCACATGCGTGGAGATCCTGAAACGCCGTGTTCGCGGACTACACCAGCATACCAAGCTGGCCTACCGCACAGTTCAGGAGGTCTGGGAGCCCCTGGAGCCAGAGGCCGGGTTGGACAGTCTCACAGTCAGCAGAAATGTACCTAGTGTATGGGTTCTGCTCTCCAGAGACTCACTTGATAGTAACCAGCCGGGTTACCAAGCGCCAGGTTCTTTTGATGCCTTTTGGGCTCAGGCTCTCAAAGAGGAAGCGGCAACCCTGAGACATGAACAGAGAAGGAAGAGGGGAGGAACAGGAACTGGAAGAGCAGAAGGGGCTGGCAGAGGAAAGGGTCCTCGCAAGCAACCGGGTCGACCTGGAGGAACACGTAAACCTTTAGGTCATGCAGGGGGTGGGCAGTAATGAATGAATGTTGCAACTTCCTGCTAGAGCCGTAGCTTGGCTTATATTGACAGACACATTTTGATGGGGAATATTCAGTGCTATACCTAATAAGCAGATTCTTGAGATTGTCTGTCATAAAATAGTTGTTCAGTACCTGAACAGTTCACCTAAAAAAAAAATTATTGTTTTGAAAAAATCATTATTAATTCACCCTCATGCCATTAAAACGTATTTGTTGTATTTTTTTTCTTCTTGTGGACACAGAAGATTAATTTTTGAAGGGTTTTTATGCAGCTCTTTCCATACAACAATTTTCAGTTGTGATCATGTTTGTCAAGCTCCTTGTGCGCTATAATCCCAGTCTTTTTAAGCCATACAGACGTTTTCGATTAATAGTGACTTTAACTTAAATTCAGAAGACTTGGAATATAACACATACGTTTGGATTAAAGAATGGACCACTTTTATAATGTATTTTGGAGCTTGTCAGATTTGAGGGTGTGTAAATCGTGACCATTTTTTCCATTTTTTTTGGTTAACTATTCCTTTAAATACATTAGACAGAAAGGCCTAAAACAAAATTTTCAGATTGAAGTATTGTGCCAAAGAGACTAGAATTAAGTATTCTCCTTTTTTTATACGTTAGCATGTTTTCCGTTAAAATACCTTATTGTAAAAACAAATATTCTGTAGGTTTCTTTAGAGATTATATTTGTTAACTTTTTTTTTTCTCCAGCATATATGGTATAATTCAGAGGTCTTCAACCCTGCTCCTGAGGACCCACTGTCCTGAAAAGTTTATTTCCAACCTGCTTCAGCACACCTGCATGTGTAGTTTCAAGCCATCCTGAAGAGCTCGATTAGCTGCGTCAGGTGTGTTTGATTAGGGTTGGAGCTAAACTCTCCAGGGTAGTGTTTCCCAAAAGCATCGTAAGCCTAAATTGATCGTAGCTCCATTGGTGGCAATGGAGCTACGATCAACATAAGCTTACGATGCTTTTGGGAAACGCTGCCCAGGATAGTGGGTCCCCAGGAGCAGCGTTGAAGACCACTGGTATAATTTGTTTTAAAAATGAAAAAATGTTAGAAATGTATAGATTGAGCCATATTGAAGTAAACAAACCCTATTCATTTGATCTTTGTTTTTTATTATTGCAGATTTGATTAACAGATGAAGTACCAGGAAAAGTTTTTCTTATCAGAAGAATGAAAATAGGCCTATGTCATCTTTTGCTACTAACATCTTCATTATTTTATGCAAAGGAAAGGAAATTGTGTATTTTGAATACCAAATATGTCAGAAAATACACAAATTTGGGACTCAGACCAAATGCCAATGTTTTTTTAGTGGCACAGGTCAGAAAGTCTGAAGGCATAGATGTTGTTTTGGGAGCTATATATATATATAGTTCAAATGGAAAACATGTTATTTGTACAGATTTGAGCATATCAGCAGCAGTGGAGAACATCAAAACAATACATTAATTTCATAATGTTTTCCCAGCATAGACTGTTTTCTGGAGTAAATTGGAGTAAATGTTATGTATTCTTTAGGAAATTTCTATTTTGTGAAATCCAGAAAAGAAAAGTTCAAACAGTAGAATTGAAAGTTGTGATGTGTGGATACAAATAATGGTCAGTTATGTGGCAGAAAAAAATGTAACGTGGAAAATTTTCTGTTTTAGAACTGAATTATTTTGAGTGAATAAAGTGTGGATTCTTCTGAAGGTGTTGGTGGATTTTTGCATTTGTTATATGAAACTTGTTGATCTTATGCCACAAACCTTTCCAGCATCTTATGCAAAACCACATGGGGAGAGGAAAGACGGATTTTTGAATGTCAAATGTTCTTTTACTGAATGAAGAGAATGCACGGCTTGTTCTGTTCACAGAGGAAGAACGCTGATCAAGATTTAAGGTAGGATATTTTTTCATTACATTTGAGTCAATTAAAAATGCATAAATATTTCTGAATGTTCNCCAGGGTAGTGTTTCCCAAAAGCATCGTAAGCCTAAATTGATCGTAGCTCCATTGGTGGCAATGGAGCTACGATCAACATAAGCTTACGATGCTTTTGGGAAACGCTGCCCAGGATAGTGGGTCCCCAGGAGCAGCGTTGAAGACCACTGGTATAATTTGTTTTAAAAATGAAAAAATGTTAGAAATGTATAGATTGAGCCATTTGAGTCAATAAAAATGCATAAATATTTCCGAATGTTCTTCTTTGAAAAGTGGTCTAGCACTATAACAATATGTAGACTTGTATTTTTCTTCAGAAGGGAATTTATCTAATTCAATGCTATGCAGAATAATTGGATGACATCATTATAAACAGTTATAAATTCTATTGAAATAACAAGAATTTAAGCATATGACAAATCAGTTTATTTGGATGAATAAAAAGCTTTAACATAGCCTATTAACTGATATCAAATGGTTTTGTTTAGTGTTGATAAACAAACACACTTTGTATGACATTTTATAAACTTTATTTAATACGCGACCGCTCAATCTACAGCTGCTCAACACGTTTGCTGAAGAGTGAACTATTAATGTTGTTTATCATCAGGATTATGTTTCATATATTCTTCTTGATAGCTATAAAATGTCTATTTGTCTGTTTATTAATTTAATTTAAATTTTCTTGCTTGAGTGTAATAATTTCAGTGCCATCTGAACACATCCAATGACTCGAGTCTTAGATGTGCATGTATGTCTGCATATACAGTTGAGCTCAAAAGTTTACATACCCCTTGCAGAATATGCAAAAATGTTAATCATTTGAACAAAATAAGAAGGATCATGAAAATTGCATGTTATTTTTTATTTAGTACTGTCCTGAATAAAGTATTTCACATAACAGATGTTTACATAAAGTCTAGAAGATAAAAAAAATAGCTGAATTTATAAAAATGACCAGTTCAAAAGTTTAAATACCCTTGATTCTTAATACTGTGTGTGGTTACCTGGATGATCCACGACTATTTTTTTGTTTTGTGATGGTTGTTCATGAGTCCCTTGTTTGTTCTGAGCAGCTAAACTGAACTCTGTTCTTCAGAAAAATCCTTCAGGTCCTGCATAATCTTTGATTTTCCAGCATCTTCTGCATATTTGAACCCTTTCCAGCAGTGACTGTATGATTTTGAGATCCTTCTTTTCACACTGAGGACAACTGAGGGACTCAAACACAACTATTAAAAAAGGTTCAAACATTCACTGATGCTCCAGAAGGAAACACGATGCATTAAGAGTTGGGGATGTAAACTTTTTGAATTGGATGAACAGGGTAAATTATACTTTTTTCTCTTCTGGTAAACATGCAAGCATCTTCTGTTGCTTCCAAAGGGCAGTACTAAATGAAAAAATATGATCTTTAAACAAAATAAGAAAAACTTCCACATCATCTTCTTGTTCAAAAGTTTTCACCCCCTGGCTCATAATGCAGCGTGTTTCCTTCTGGACCATCAATGAATGTTTGAACCTTTTGTAATAGTTGTGTTTGAGTCCCTCAATTGTCCTCAGTATGAAAAGATGGATCTCAAAATCATATGGTCACTGCTGGAAAGGGTTCAAATATGCAAAAGATGCTGAAAAATCAAAGAATTTGCAGGACTTGGAGAATTTTTCTGAAGAACAGAGCTCAGTTTAACTGCTTAGAACAAACAAGGGACTCATGAACAACCATCACAAAACAAAAAAACAGTCGTAGATCATCCAGGTAACCACACACAGTATTAAGAATCAAGGGTTTAAACTTTTGAACTGGGTCATTTTTATAAATTCAGCAATTTTTTTTTTATCTTGTAGACTTTATGTAAACATCTGTTATGTGAAATACTTTATTCAGGACAGTACCAAATAAAAAATAACATGCGATTTTCATGATCCTTCTTATTTTGTTCAAATGATTAACATTTTTGCTAAAATAATGTCACTTTCCACAAAAAAATAAGCAGCACAACTGTTTTCAACAATAAGGAACATTTCTTGAGCACCAAATCAGCATATTATAATGATTTCTGAAGGACCATGTGACACTGAAGACTGCTAAAAATTGCCATCATAATAATCAAGTATATTAAAAAAAAAAAAAATAAAATACAAAAGATTTTTTTTTATTTTAATGATATTTAACATTACTTTTTTTCTTCTTCTTCTTTTTTTACTGTATTTTTACCCAAACGTAAACGTAAAAAAAAACTGCAAATGAAAGACAAAACATATTGAAAGCAGGTATTTTACATAGTAGTCTTGTTTCTTCACTAGTTTGACTTAACTGTAACCAAAGCCTCCTCAGTGGAAAAATATGATATACTGTCTTCTTTTTGTCTGCATGTGAATTTTGTACAGTAAACACACTGGAGTGTTCTTAACAAATACACAAAATAATTATTTACTTAAAATTTTTTTGCAGCTCAGCACAAAGCAGTGCCTTACCAGCTGAAACCAGCTTCACTAGTCACTCAACGAGGAGCTGCATAGGCAGAATACGCAGTCATGTTGACTGTTCTGTTGACCATTTTAATGTTTAGTCAAGGTAAGTAACTATTTAATGTCATCACTAAGGATGCACTAATACCAATTCAGGTCAGTAAACATTTTAAACTCCAGAAGATGCTTTTTTTTTTTCTTTTTCTTTTTTTAAAATCAAACTGATTGTGTTTGTCTTACCCTTCGATGTTACAAATATTACAATTGGCAGTCTTTCTTTTTCTTTTTTGTTTAAAAAACACTCATATCTTTGCCATTTTCAAAGTGTTAATTTCAGTGTTCTCATTGACATGATAATAATGATACTGATACAAGTACAACTATTAACCCTCCATTATCAACTAGATATGAGTACAACAGAGTAGTATTAATGCATCAGTAGTGATTACCATTGGCTAAAAATAAATTAAATAGCAAAACAACAAAACAAACATGATTATTGGGCTGTTCCACATTCATAGGGCTTTCAATGGACAGTCGTGGGACGAATTTCATCACTGCATTCCCTGAGAATATTGCTGTTTATTACAAAAAGACCATTAACCTACTCAAAATCACCACCCTCCACCCAAACACTACGGTCAATGTCACCTCTATAGCCACCGGCATCGGCATCGTCGACAACAAAGAAAGCCTCAGCAATGGGACCATTTTGACAGTGAATTTGACAAAAGAGGATGAAGAATATCAGTTTATATCTTCCAATAAGTCGTTTCGAATCACCAGTGATAAAAACATCACAGTTCTTTCTGTGAGTGGATGGGAGGGGAGATTCCAGTCTCATGTTGTCCAGCCTGAACAAAATCTTGGAATGGTGTATCAGGTCCCCGCTCTGAATTACACCAAGATAGCCACGTCCTTTAGCCCTTTAATAACATCGGAGGGTAGATTTCTCTCTTTTAGGCTGATGATTATCAATGCAATGGACAAATTCAACAATGTCACCATCAAACAGGTTGACGAAAGAGGTCAGGGCAAGGCAGATAACATAACGCTCGGTCCTTACAAGCTTTTCCAGATTCAGATTAATGGGACGGTGAGCGAAATAAATGCGATGGACAAAGTGGCTGTACTTCTGACCCATCCGTGCTTTGACAGCAAAAACTGCTCCTGCAACATGGTGGTGAACCAGCTCAAACCACCAGTGAGTGTCGATGAAAAGATTCCAGCCAGATTCCTCGTGCCCCCTATCTTCAGTGCCAAACAGCTACTTGTGACAACAAATCAACCCTTCAAAGTCTGTCAGGGTTTATGTAATAATAGTAATGGTATTTTGGTGCAAAATTCTACCGACATCCTGCCATTATTCCCAAATTTTACAAATGCGTCCGTTATTTCTACCAACATGCATGTTTCCCTCCAATTAATCAGTCCTGGACTCATTCTAGACCTCATTCCGACAAGCATGTTCTCTGGCTGCTATCTGTTAGGTTTTAATTCCTTACGCAGTGGGGCTTTGGTGATTGCTAATACATCCAGGACTGATGGTGTGAAAATAAATGATCAGCCTTTGCCTTCAGACATCAAATGGAATGTTCTGAATGGCACAAAGTACTCTTGGGCTCTGGTGGAGGCACAAGAGATAGGCACTATCTGGCATCCTACTTCAAAGATTGGTGTGTATATGATAGAACTGTTGGAGTCCAACAATATCTATGGGAGCCCAGCAGTAGCTATAAATATGGACCCAGGTAAGAATCGTCATGTTTAACCATAAAAATTATAATCTACACATATTTACTAAGACTGTCAATTGATTAACTTTATATACTAGATGAAAAAGAATATATAACTTTATGACCCGGTTTCACAGACAGGGTTTAGACCAAGCCAGGATTAGGCTTTAGTTCAATTAGGGTATTTAAGGGTGCTTTCACACTTGGTTCGATTGCCTGGACCGAACCGGAGTTCGATTGCTCCCCCCCTCCCCCTGCCCCCACTGGACTGTGTTCATATTATATTATTTGGGTCCAACCCACGGTTCGTTTGCGTCTTCAAACCAGCAGCTGTTTACTCCGTTGCTTAGTAATGTCGGCGCAGGAGAAGGCGGCAAAATGCATAACGTTGCTCTCCTCACTTTTATATTTTTGTTTTTGAACCGTTGGTCTTCTTTCCAAAGCTTCAGTACATAACGCCACTTGCTTGCGCCTATCTGCCGTGAATGTAGAACGCTTTTTATCGTGACCAAAGATTGAGCCCATACACGTGTACCGAGTTTAGAGAAAATATCTCATTCCGTTCAAGAGTTATAGCCATTTTAGTCAAATTGGCTCCGCCCATTTCGAACATTTTGGCGCCCCTTAAGCCGGGCACACATTTAACGACTAGCTAAAACATTCTAAGACTGTGTTCAACACACAGCGATTGTTTCCTGCGACAGAAGCAGATTTAAATACTGTGGAATTTAAACACGGAATTTCAACACCGACTGGACGCGTTTTAGCGCGATCAGTCATAAGTACCAATTTACATTCATAATCGGCCTTACAATCCTTAAGTTTGTGCGCGGCTTAAGGCAAGCAGAAATTAGATATACAGCTCTCTGTTTGCAGCACGCCAGTCACGCTAGTTGGGAAAGAGAGTGAAACACACACACAAACACACATTTTTATCAAATAATACGGCATTAATAGCGGTTCACTTCCGCGATTTGGTACGTTTGCGTTCATATCAGCAGCGAACCAAACGTGGTTCGCACCCTAGTTCAGAAGAGAGTGTGCGCACCAAATGTGCTACTGTGAAAGCACCCCTAGCTTTTATAAACGTACCTTTAGAAAAAAAAACATTACTGGTGTGCTTGAGACAAAACAAAAGCACAAATTTGGTTCGATTAAGGGTGTGTTCACACTTGTCATGTATGGTTCGATTAAAACGAACCCTGGTGTGATTGCTCTGTTAGTGCAGTTCATTTGAGCATGTGTGAACGCTGCCATCTGAACCCTGGTTCGCACCAAACAAGCGGACTGAGACCGCTGAAAAGATGGGTCTCGGTCCGCTTCCAAACGAACTCTGTTGCGGTTCGAATGATATATGTTCGCAACATTGATCAAAGACATGTAAACGAACCAAAAACAGGAAGATGAGACCCTAAAAAGGACAGAATCCTCACGCATATTGTTTTGTTCTCTTCATAGTCGTGAGTTTGCCCATCGCAGGCATCAGATGCGCGTCGCAACGCAGCAGATCGTTTGTGTGTGACGGAGGGATTCCCGCCGCTGTTTTGAATCCTTTACACATTTTATAAGCTCTTCACGAGTTCCCAGCTGGCCAAAATACCATCATATGCAGGCTACACACACACAACAAGCGCATTTATCTCAGCACTCAGAATTGTTTTGGATGTTCGGTAAGTTCCATCTCAAAATAGGCAATACGTCATAAAATCCAACTAATCAGGTTGTGAACGTAACCCTATGACTTTAGGTTCGGACCAAACAAAACCAAACGAACCGAACTACAAGTGTGAACGCAAAGATACTTCAGTACAAGTTGCTTTCAGGTAAAACAGCTTTAGTCTAGGACTAGCTTAAGCCTGGTCTGTGATACGGGGGGAAAATATAACTTTATATACTTCGCAGCATGCTAAGCTATTTGGCTAATTTGTTATCACTAGGAAAACGGTTCAATACCAACTGAATACCAAATATTTGTTTGTGTGTGTTTAGATCGTAATGGTTGTCTGGTGACTCCGGAGATGTTTGTACTTGGTAAAGATGAAATGAGCTGGTTCATGTCCCGTAATTACTGCTTGGAAAATGCTGATCAGCTTGCCAGGTTTGTCGCTAAAGACACCCTGGATAAGATGGCTTCAAACATGACACATCAAGAACCCACGGAGGGCTGGATCGGTCTGCGGCGCGGCCTGTACACAGCAGAGTGGTACTGGAAAAACGAGGACAACTTCCCATCCACTGTGAACTTCACTTACTGGGAGGACGGACAGCCTGAAAAACCTGAGAAAGGCTTGTGTGCCTCAGTTTCCCTGGACCCCAAAAAGAAATTCATGTGGAAGAGCGCACGCTGCTGTTCTAAAAAGAAACCTGTTTGCTATAACACCCCAAAATATCTCACTTACAGAGATACTGCAATACTGTAAACAACTGATGTCTTAATTGCTATACTTGTAATGTGAGCTCCAAACATATTTTTTGCTTCCAGAACTGTATGTTTAGGGATCAATAGAGAAAATAATATAATTTTCATGCTCAACATTACTCTGTCTATATATTTATGCCCCTTTGTTATTTGGTGGGCAATGACATTAGTCTGGCAATATCATTAGAGATAGCAGTAAAAGGAAACGTGTTTTTTTAATTTTTTTATTTTTTTTATTTTTTTAGGCTAAATAGAACTATTATTGGCATATTAGATGTTAGTGTTCAAGTTGAGATGTATTTTGAGGTGTATTAAGGCTAGGATTTAAATAAATAATGTTAATAGAATTAAAATGAGTCCTATGCTTTTTTATAAAAACAAACAAAAACTAAATAATGCCATAATCTTTATTTGCTATTAATTAATAAAGTCAAGTCAGTTCAAATTGCCTTCAAAGTCAACACAAAATCAAAATTTGGTATTTAATTTCTTACAAATGATTCATTGGTGCATTGGTTTTCGTAATTCCTTTTTTTTTTCCATTTGCCGTCACCAAGTCTTATCTTATTTTCCAACCCCAAGACAGAAGGTGATGTAAAATTCTTTATCTCTTCAAACCCACAATTTCATTTTCAAAATGTTTTATTTTTTATTTAACAGATGATTGCATGAACTGGATGGATTTGGATGATTGCATGAACTGGATGTGTGGATTTGATCAGTTTGTCATTATAAGTATAAAATAGGTCACTTGATTAGATTATGCAGGTCAGACAAAGATGGAAGTCAGAGTCATATGGCTTACTGCAAAACAGGAAGTTTTATTTTAAGACCGTTATTTTTAACACATGGAACAAGAAACAGCATTGAAAACCAGAGTGTTCTGATGTGAGTTTGAAATTCACTGGTTCACACTGCTAAGCCTCCTCTTGATCACCCAAGCTCCCACACCCAGAGCCAAAAGCAGCTTGGTCCCCAAGGCCAGAGCAAGAAGCAGCACAAGGAGAGAGAAAGAGCTCTTTGCGGTTAACCTCTCTGGGCTGGGGGGCAAAACATAGAGAGTGGCTTGATCCTTCCCCAAAGAGTTCGAAGCCGCACAGATGTACTGTCCTCCAGGTTTGACGTCCAGTAGTTGGCTTGAAGTGCGGTATTGCCCGATAGCCTCCTGAGAAAGCGAGAATGAAGTATCTCCCTCTAGAACACCATCTGGTGCGATCCACTGAACATCAGGAAGAGGGGAACCCTGAACGTGACACACGGCTTTGAAGCCAGATGTTTCACTCCCCTCAGCCGACAAACTCAGGATTCGTGGTGCAGCTGGTAATTAGCGATATAAAAAAAAGCCTGTCAGAATTTAAGATTTTACTCCCTTTCAATGCATGAGTTGGAGTTTGAATTCTATTGGCCAAACCCCATAGGAAACTGAATATGAATTTGACAGGATGTTGAATTTACTGAATTGCTGCAGGAATGAGTCCTAATACCCAGAAACGAGTATTTTAGCACTTCATCATCCTGAAGTCAGTATTTTTTTTAATTGGTTTTTGGTTAAATGCCTGAAATAAGGTCTGTGGTTAACATAAGCTCAAGATATTTTCACGTTTTATGCTACAACATAAAATACATCCGTAATAACCCACCTGTGTTTTTTTTTTTTGTTTGTTTTTACATTCGTGAGTCTTAAAACGGCGGTAGCTATAAGGGACTATCATCGCGTCAAACAGGTAAACTTATCCACTCAGTCTGCTTTTACAGCCTTATGTTTATACTCAGGCTCTTGCAAACTATTCTAACTCAAACTTTCCATCGTGTAGATTTAAATGAAGATTGAAAGAGCAACATGCAACCATGTTGTATTTATATAGTCTAAATGTACCTTTTCTTTCATTCAGGCTTCATAAAAGTTGTTCATTTGTGAAGATTATCTTGAAAACAAAACTTGTAAAAGTCATACAGTTTTGTTGGTCACAGAACTTATGTTCTGCAATAATCCAAAAGCCAAAGGAAAAATCCTATTGGGTTTTTGTTGAGAGAAAAAAAACTTCTATGATGCTAACTTCTGGGTTGGCCTACTAAAATACATAATTACTGCAGAGCTCTATTATGATAAACTCAACAGGCATTCAGAGAAATGAGTGCTCTCAAAGTCCCTCTAAGACAAGTCATTTCATTCGGTGGCCATCTTTGAAACGCCTCTCGGGCATGCAAGTGCAGCTCCTATCTCTTTGAATGGGGAAACATCAAATTCCCCAAAGCTGTTCTCCAAGCTTTCGATTAAAATTCATATTTGAAATAACCTATAAAATCTGACAACAACTGTCTCATAAATTTTGTTTCTAAACATTTGAATCATGACAAAACTGAATTTTTCAGGCTGGATCAAGATAATGCACATGCACAGTCTTAAGCGCGCATCTGACTCTTTCTATAGGAACTAGAGCTTCTAACGGCAGCTGTAGCGACGCGACGACTTTTCCAACTTTACCTTTTTTAGAAGGCAGGAGTTATTCCGCCATATTACGCGTTGCACTTTCTCCCAATCATGATAATATGAGTTCACCGTCTTTCAATATATAAAGTCTTTGGGGCTCTTCCACCTTGGTCACGTCCATTATTATTTATGTTTTAAACTGGATATAGTTTATAATTGGTTGGGGTTAGGACTATGCTTGACAGAAATGTGACTCTGGACCACAAAACCATTCATAAGGGTAAATTTTTTTTGAAATTGTGATTTATACATCACCTGAAACCTGAATAAATAAACTTTCCATTGATGTATGGTTTGTTAGGACAATATTTAGCCGAGATACAACTATTTGAAAATCTGGAATCTGAGGGTGCAAAAACATCAAAATATATAGAAAATCGATCATTTTGACCCATACAATGTATTTTTGGCTATAGCTACAAACATACCCGTGCTACATCCATCCATCCATCCATCTATCTGTCTATCATGACCGGTTTTGTGGTCCAGGGTCACAAATGTTGTTCCAGCACCAACAAAAGATGTTGATTCAGGAAGCAAAATTCTGGTCAACATCAAGATGCAGTTTTACAAAAGATTTCCTTTTCCTATTAAAAGCATGCTAAGACATCAGATGGGAATATACAGAAGTCAAATTATGTTTTTCTTACCCTCCACTCGTAGACGGGTTCCCAGCGTGTTTTCAAAGCTTGTATGGGAGTGCCCTGTTAACTCTACACGGCAGAAATAGCGGCCACTATCCTTCAAGGTCACGCTGTTGATCCTGAGTGAGATGTCATGGTTTCGGTGGTTGCCCTCCAGGCGGTAGCGCTGATCCTGGTTGATCTTTGATTGGCACTGCTGGCTGTTGTTCAGGCTCGTGCAGCGGAACAAAACTGTGGCAGCCCGTCCGTGGCCCAGGGTCCACACCACATGCATGGAGGAGGGATGGGTGTGGTGTGGGTGGGTGAAAGAGCAGGGCAGCACTACCGGGTACCCATCGATCGCCCGGACCTCAGTTGGTGCTTTCATAAACCAGCCGTCATCGTCTTTGGCTAGAGCTAGAGAAAGATTTTTATAAAGCTTAAGAAGTTCAAAGCAAAAGAATTCTACTTGGTAATTCTATTTCAATTCTGTTTTGAATTTTCTCACCTGCACTATGAAGGACCACCAGCAGACCGAGAGTTTTACTGAACCGTTGCACGTCCATTGCAGACATTTTGAATGTATGATTCATTATGAAAAGGAAAAAATCTTCTTGCAACATGTTCCTATTTCTGATTCACCATCACACATTACTGACTTCATGCATCCATTAATAATTTCTACACTGTAAAAAATTATTTTCATGATTTAACACAATTTATTTTCTTTTGTCAAATCAAATTAGATATACTTAATGTGATTCAGATAACATTATATTTTGAGTTTCTATTTATTAATCTCCTTCATTGTATTAAAGAGTTAGTTCACCCAAAAATGAAAATTCTGTCATGTATTACTCACCCTCATGTCGTTCCAAACCCATAAGACCTTCGTTCATCTTCGGAACACAAATTAAGATATTTTTGATAAAATCCGATGGCTCAGTGAGGCCTGCATTGAAAGCAAGTTAATTTACACTTTCAAACACCCAGAAAGGTACTAAAGTTAAAACAGTTCATGTGACTACAGTGGTTCAACCTTAATGTTATGAAGTGATGAGAATACATTTGTGCGCCAAAAACCCCCCAAAATAACAATTTTATTCAAACACTTATGAAGTAACGTTTACTGAAATCTTGTGACTTTGGTGCTCCGCACTGATTCGAAACAAAAGATTCATAACGGTTTGAAGCTTCATGAAGCAGTGTTTTGAAATCACCATCACTAGATATTGTTGAATAAAGTCATTATTATATTATATTTTGCTGCATAAAAAGTATTCTCGTCACTTCATAACATTAAGGTTGAACCACTGTAGTCACTGTTTTAAATATGTCTTTAGTACCTTTCTGGGTGTTGTGTAAATTAACATGCTTTCAATGCAGGCCTCACTGAGCCATCGGATTTTATCAAAAATATCTTAATTTGTGTTCTGAAGATGAACGAAGGTCTTACGGGTGTGGAACGACTTGAGGGTGAGTAATTAATGACATAATTTTCATTTTTGGGTGAACTAACCCTTTAACTCAAATTTTTAATTTCAATTAACTCAATTTTAAGGCAACAAGGTAAGTTAAGTTAAACCAACAATAATTTTTTTAATCTCTCTCTCTCTCTCTCTCTCTCTCTCTCTCTCTCTCCAATTCAATTCAATTGAGCTTTATTGGCATGACTGTGGTATGGTACAATGTTGCCAAAGCAATAAACATGTAATAGGTTATACAGGTATAGATTGATAATTAAATAAAAGGAAGAAGAGAAAAATAAATATATATACATGCATGGCTATATTGTATATGTTATCATATAATTTAACAAGTGGTTAGAAAAAACAAACAAAAAAAAAACATGGTAGATAAATACAGAGAGATTGAAAAGAAAAAGAAAAAACAAATGAAAGGAGAGGGTTCATTCTTTGTCCCTCATAATATGGCAGGAGGACACATACTGCGCTGCCAGGTGGACACACTTTTCTTTCTCTCCTAAAATATAACAAAGTTTGTCTATGTGGCTTGCTTGTTGGAATTCAGGTAGAATTTGACCAATTTGGGTGAAATACGTTTCTCTAATATTATATTTTCTGCACTGTGTAAGGAAATGTAGTTCATCTTCCACGACTCCATCGGAGCAGTTTGAACAGAGTCTGAGCTCTCTGGCACTCCAGCTCTGTTTGTGTCGGCCCGTCTCTATATACAAGCTGTGGTCGCTCAAACGATACTTCGCCAGGAGCTTTCTCTGACGATAATCTTTAATTTTTATTAAGTAAGGTGCCAATTGATAATCTGTCTTTATTTTGTGAAACTCTCTCTCTCTCTCTTTGTGCGTATGTGCGGATGTTTGTTGAGTGAGCATGTGTGGCGTGGTGAGTGTGTGGTCTCTTGTGCCCGCCGTGGCTTTAAAATATTCTTTTTTTTCTTTCTTTTTGTTGTTGCTGTTGGGTTAAAGTTTTATTTTGTTGTGGAATTAACAGAGAAGCCTATTTTTTTTTTTTTTTT
>RJVU01051648.1:407923-419329 GCA_003731715.1 Anabarilius grahami | reverse complement strand
TGTCACGCTTTGGAAAACTGATTGCACCCGTTAAAAAGATCGTTATTGGGAGTAAATCAGAGTTGGTGAAACATGTAGTGTCGTTTAGGCGATTCACGTTTATGATACTGAACGGAAACAGAACTGATCTTGACTTAAACTTTAAATTTAAAGTGGATGATTTTGATTACACTGTTTTTGTTACTACAGACACAATGAGGTGTTTTGGCTGTGGAAAGTCTGGTCACTTGATACGTGCATGTCCGGAAAACATCGCTCGTCAAAGTGCGCAGAATGATGGTGTTAAAGATAACACCGCGCAAAATGAAGACGGAGAAGTTGCCAGTACTTCTAATGCGCTAAAATCTGGCACTAAAGAAGCAGTCGTATCAGTAGACAAAAATGTTGAATCTGATTTGACTAGACATAGTGTTAAAAGTGATGAATTAAACGTCAAAAATCCTGATGTGCTGACTTGTGAGGTTGATGAAAGTAACAGCATTGATCGTGAAGGTTTTTTGGTAAAAATGCAAACAGTTTTGAGCCAGCCTTCAGATACTGAGTCACAAGTGGAGAGTGTGATTCAAAATGAAAGTATGTTAGTAGATATGGATCAGGTATTTTTTAAAACACCTCAGAAGAGGAAAAAAAATGATAAGAGCTTGGTTGCGAAACAGGCCAGAAAGAATCAAAAAGAGAATAAGGTGGAAAATGATAGTAGTGAGAGCGAGTGCTCTGAATCTAACGTTTCAGTTTGCTCTCAATCCAGTTGGTCATGTCTTGACTATGGAGTGGAAGAGATTAAAAAGTTTTTGAAAGTGACCAAAAATATGAGAGGAGTGCAAATTGATGAATATTTTCCAGATCTCAGAAGACTTCTGGAAAATATTAAGTGTTCAATGAGTGAAGGAAGATTTTCAGATAAAGAAGTTTATCGTTTAAAGAAAATTGCTACAAAAATTAAACTCCAGTTGAGTAATGATGATGAAATGGTTTAGTTTTTATGCCCTTATTGGATGTTGTGCTCTCTGTAGTGTAGTCTCTTTTTTATTTTTGATGATGAGTGACATTTGCATTGCATCTTTAAATGTAAATGGAGCTCGAGACTGTAGAAAGAGAGCACAGATATATGAAGTAATTAAACAGTATAAAGTTGTCCTGTTTTTACAGGAGACACATAGTGATGTAAGAATTGCTACTGAATGGGCTAAGGAGTGGGTGGTCTCCTTTTTCAGAGTCACAATACTTCACTCAGTGGAGGAGTTGCAGTTTTGTTTAGTAAAAATTTCACTCCCTCATCCTATGTAATAGAAGAGGTTGTTAAAGGTAGATGTTTAAAGGTAAAAGCTCAATTTGAAGATCATGTTTTTGTTTTTGTTTGTATATATGCACCAACTTCACAGACAGAAAGAATGTGTTTTTTAGATAAAGTGAATACAGTAATAGAAAAGTGTGATAATGGGGATTTTTTGTTTTTGGGAGGAGATTTTAATTGTGTTGAAAGAAACATTGATAGGAATCATGTAGAGCCACATATGGCTTCACGCCGAAAATTGGTACAAATGATAGAAGCGAATGAGCTATGTGATGTATGGAGAAATTTTAATTTGAATGTTAAACAATATACATGGACACATGCTCGTGACAATTTGTTGTCAATGGCACGTTTAGATAGATTTTATGTTTTCAAACATCATCTTAGTTTCTTTATAAGTGGCTCGATTGTTCCAGTAGGTTTCTCTGACCATAGTTTGGTTGTGTGTAAAATGGTTGTAAGTTCTGTTAAGTTAAAAAGTCCTTATTGGCATTTCAATGTGACTTTGTTGTCAGATTTACAATTTAAGGATGTTCTTAAATTTTATTGGGAGTCTTTTAGAGGACAAAAAGATCAATTTATTTCTTTACAAGAATGGTGGGACATTGGGAAAGTAAATATTAAGCTATTATGTCAACAATATACTCTAAATGTCACAAAAAAATTAACTAAGTCTATAAAGAAGTTAGAAAATGAAATCTTAGAAGCTCAAGTTTTAATTCAAGAAACAGGGAATCAAGACCATTTAGACTCTTTTTTTATGAAAAGAATGGCCTTATCTGATTTATATAAAAGAAAGGCACAAGGGGCATTGGTCAGATCACGTTTCCAGAATGTGGAGCAGATGGATGTTCCATCAAAGTTTTTTTTCGGATTAGAAAAAAAAAATGGTCAAAGGCGGTATATACAAAATTTACGCTCAGAAACTGGGATTCTGTTATCAGACCCAGTTGAAATGAGAAAAAGAGCAGTAACATTCTATGAGAATCTTTACAGTTCTGATCATAAGGCAGATCAAGATTTTAATCATACTTTTTTTGAAAATCTGCCAAAACTTTCTGAAAGTGCCAATGCTAATCTTAGTAAAGTTATTACTTTAAAAGAATTGTATGAAGCTCTCCAGAGTATGGAGAATGGGAAAGTTCCAGGGATAGATGGGATTCCTTTTGAATTTTATAAAGCATACTGGGGCATCTTAGGAGAGGACTTGCTTGAGGTTCTTAGCAATAGTTTAGTTAGTGGTTTTTTACCAATGAGTAGTCGAAGAGCAGTTCTCACTCTCCTCCCGAAGAAAGGAGATTTGAGTGAGATTAAGAACTGGAGACCAGTGTCATTACTGTGCTCTGATTATAAAATCCTGTCCAAAGTGTTGGCGATTAGATTAGGGAAAGTGTTAGATGATATAATTAATCCTGACCAATCCTACTGTGTGCCTGGTAGATCTATATTTGATAACATTTTTTTAATTCGAGATTTGATAGATTTTTCAAAAAATTGTGGTGCAAATTTTGGCTTGATTTCCCTTGATCAAGAAAAGGCTTTTGACCGCGTAGAGTATGATTATTTATGGAAGACTTTAGATGCCTTTGGTTTTAATTCAGGCTTTAAAGGCTATATTCGATTATTATATAATGACATTGAGAGTATGTTGAAATTTAATGGTGGCTTGTGTTTTTGAAAAAACTACTGTTCACTCTTTTTTGGTTCGGAGTAATTGAACGACCACAGGATGTCCGGTTAGAACATAACGTCTCACACCAGGGGTACTTGTAGATGATTTATTGTGTGTGTGGTTACACATAATCCTCAAAATCTTTGGATTGCAACACTTCTGACGAATCTAACTATTATTTACAATGAACAAGCACATCTACGCAGTCTCTCTCCATAACATCTTGTTTTCCAACTCCCCGGAAAGTTTTGGAACAGTCCAAGTCACGAACAGAGGCGGGGGAGTTTGGGAGGATCCATTTCTGAAGGGTGGCCTTTTTTACAGCCGCCCCCAAATTCACAATGAGAATTTGAACAATTAAAAAGGCCTTACGAAATGGTAAGTTATTGGTATGTCACTCAGGCAGTGGAGGTAGGCTGATAATTTTGGTCACTGGCCTTAGGTAAGTTCTGTCCTTCACTTTGATTTCAGCTGATCGGACCCAGTTATCCTTCCCCGGGAAAACCTGAACAATCCTTCCAACTGGCCAAAGTGCACGAGGTAGCTGCTGGTCCACAATCATAACAGTTTCACCTACTCGCAGATTATCCTTCTCTGACATCCATTTCTGTCTGGTTTGAAGGCTAGGTAGGTAATTACAGATGAATCGCCTCCAAAAGTGATCAGCTAGCAGCTGACTATGCCTCCATCTCCGTCTGCTCAGGAGTTCGGAATCTTGGTACGTCACTTGTGGAAGTGATGCGTCTCGCCGCCCCATTAACAGGATGTTGGGTGTAACTGGATCTGGGTCGGCTATGTCTGAAGATGTGTAGCCGATGGGCTTGGCATTCAGTATACCCTCTATTTCAATGAGAACAGTCCGCAATACTTCTTCAGTGACTGTTTGGGCTCCGAGAGTTACTTGCAGGGCTGTTTTCAGGGATCGAATTTCCCGCTCCCAGCATCCACCGAAATGTGGTGCGTTGGGTGGGTTGAACACGAAATCAATCTGTTCTCTTGCAAGTTGAGCCTGGATCTCGGGCTGAAGAGCTACAAAGGCATCCCGAAATTCCCTTTCCCCACCTTTGAAATTCGTTCCTTGATCTGAAAGGATCTCAAAGGGTTTGCCTCGCCGAGCAATAAAACGGCGAAGGGCCATAAGGAATGAATTACTGTCCAGACTTGTAAGGAGATCAATGTGCACTGCACGGGTGGTCATACACTTGAAAATGATCCCCCAACGTTTCTCATTTCTGCGTCCCACCTTTATGAGATAGGGACCGAAGCAATCTATCCCCGTCGAATAGAAAACTGGCTGGTGAATTCTCAACCTTGAAGGTCTGCCATTCCGGGGGGGTTAGGTTTGGCTCGCCATTTCTGGCATTCAGTGCATTGGCGTTGATGATGTCTGACTGCTGCTCGTCCTCTTAATACCCAGTATTTCCTCCTGAGTTCTGAAAACACCCTCTCTTGCCCAGGGTGATGCAGACGATCATCATAGTCTTTGATAATCAGCTTGGTGAGTGGGTGATGTGGGTTGAGGACAATGGGGTGGATGTTATCTTCGTCTAATGGACTGATCTGTCTGAGACGACCACCGACGCGAATGAGATTGGTGATGTTATCCAGTTCAGGGGCTAGACACAGCAGTCGACTATTGCTAGGTATGGGTTTACCAGATTTCAAGTGCAACATCTCGTCTGGAAATGATTCCATCTGGATGTGACGGAGGACTGTGAGCTCAGCTTCTTTATAGTCTTCTGCAGTGGCACTCGAGGGTGATTTCTTGAGTATTGTATTAGGGCCTTTAAGTAGTCTGACAAGGTGCTAAATTGATGAGGATCTGGTAATGACAGAGCAGAAGTTACCAATCCACAGAAGGTTGACCTTTTCAACTCACTGTCTTGGGTTACGTGGGCTAAGGGTGGCATCTCTGGCCAGCTGGCTTGTGTCTGTCTGAGGAAAGCTGGGCCTTGGTTCCATTTGCTGTCTTTGGTGAGATCAGAGGGAGACTTTCCTCTTGTAATGGTATCCGCTGGGTTGTTGCTAGACTGTACATAGCGCCAGGTATCAGATTCAGTTAAGTCCTGGATTTCTGCTACTCTAGTCCCCACAAAAACCTTAAAGCAGCAAGAATCTGATAGAAGCCAGGTCAGTATTGTAGTGGAGTCAGACCACAGAGTGATGCTACTGAGTAGTAATGTTAGCTCTGCTTTCAGGACTTTAGCCAGTTGCGCCCCTGTGAGTGCTGCACACAACTCAAGACGAGGAATGCTCTGTTGTTTTTTGGGGGCGACACGGGACCTGGCTGTTACAAAGGCCACCTCCACTTTACCTTGAGAGCTCTCTGTTCTTAAGTAAGCCACAGAGCCATAGGCCTTCTCAGAGGCATCACAAAAGATGTGAAGCTGCCTAATGCTAGTAGAGCAGTCCAGTTCCTTGCTGCAATAACATCTGGGCAAAGTGATGTGCTGCAGGTCTTCCAACTCGCTCTCCCAGTGTTTCCAAGTGGCTAATAGATCCTCAGGTAGCCGTGGGTCATCCCACTCTCTCCTTTTGTCCCATAACTTTTGTACTATCACTTTAGCTCGAGTGGTGAATGGTACAATGTAGCCGAGGGGATCATATTGGCTAGCAAGAATCTGGTAGATGCTTCTCATTGTGGGCACTTGACAGTCAGGTTTGCGTCGTTTGTAGGAGAGAGTGTCTGACTGGCATTTCCAATGAAGGCCAAGAGTTGATTCCTGGGCATTTTGGTGACCTTCACATAGCCATAGAATGCTGCTCTGAGACTGCATATCGGCTGGCAGATGGCTGATAACTGACGGGTCATTACTAGCCCACTGTCGTAACTCAAAGCCGCCAGATGCTAGGAGGCTGTAGAGTTTGTCGACTAGGTTCTTGGCCGTGTTAGGAGAAGCAAAGCTCTGAAGGCAATTGTCAACATAGAATGACTTCTCCACAGAAAAATGTGTGTCCTCTCCAGGCTGGCTGTGATCTAGAACATGTTTCTGTAAAGCAAACGAAGCACAACATGGACTGCAAGTAGTCCCGAAAGGCAACACTTGCCATTCATAGACATCAGGGATTCTGTCTCTTTGCATGTCTCTCCAAATGTATCTCAGCAGTGGTTTATCCTTTGGCAAGAGGCGTACCTGATGGAACATGCCACGGATGTCACTACTGATGGCAACAGAGTGCTCCCGGAAGCGCAGAAGGACTGCCAGGAGGGACGGACCAAGTGTTGGACCAGGCAATAGGAGCTCATTCAGATTGTGCCCTTGGTATGAGAAGGAACAGTTAAAGACCACCCTGTTCTTCCCATTATGCTGCACCATGTGGTGCGGGATGTACCAGGCTTCTTTTGTTCTGTCTGCCTGCTCCTGACTAAGTTTGACCACATACCCAGCTTGCACTAACTTGGCCAACTCCTCTTTGTATGCTGCAGCCAGATCAGAGTCTTTGTCAAGCCGTTTCTCAATTCCTCTTAACTGGGGTAAGACAGCTTCTTTAGGTGCATAGAGACAGGGCATGTTCTTGACACGTAGCAGAGGAGTAACATATCTCTGAACACCATCAATATCCACTCTCACAGTGTTTTCTTGCAGAAGCTGTATGGACTCCTTGTCTTGGCGTGATCTGGTGATTACCTTTTCACTCTGGTAGGGTAGAACATCCATTTGCCACAGTCATTCTACGTTTGCATAAAGGTCATTGACAGGCCGCAGCGAGGTGAAGAAGCACTGATCAGGGGAAAGATGACTGCTCAATTCTTGAGTTGGACCCTGCAGTGTCCATCCCAGACGTGTTCTTACTGCTGCCGGACCACCAGGGGGCCCCAGTCTGACTGGCTGTATAGGTGTGATAAGGTGGGGGCAATCAGAGCCAATGAGAAGCACGGGATGTACCTTGTTCAGCTGTTGCAGTGGTAACCCAGCAAGATGCTTGAACTTCCTTTGCAGGACACTGACTGGGTGAGTATGTTCTGCCAGGCCGAGTACTTTAGCTGTGAAGGCGTTACGGATCTTGTAGGCCTTACTGGGGTTAACAGTTGGGGACACAGTAAAAGTCACTGCCGCCCCGTGAATGACCTGGGTATCTTGTCTAACTGTGCGAAGCACAAGGTCCTCGGGCTCCCCCTCAAGTGCCAATTTCTCAACTGCATCATGCAGAATGATGTCCGCTCTGATCCATCGTCCAACACAGCATAAGCCTCCATCGCCCTGTTACCATTCTTGATTAGAACCTTAATCATTTTGAGCAGCACTTTACTGCCAGATGTTGGGCGGTCAACATACAAAACTGTACTCGAAGGAGCTGTACTCTGCTGAGGTGGCTTGACTTGATTATTAACGTCATGCAGTACCAAAAGTTGCTTCTTGTTGCAGGTTGGGCAGAGAGTCTTAAGGGTGCAGTTTGCTGCTTGATGTCCACGACCACAACGCCAGCATCGGTTCTTTGTCTTTATCCAGTCTATCTTCATGTCTTTGCTGAGAAGCTTGAAGTTGTCACAGCCATTCAAGTAATGCTTATTGTTGTCACAGTATGGACAAAAGGCCTTTACCTTCTCTGTTCTGACTGGTAGGCTGGCTGGTTTAGACGTGACAGAAGACGTCAACGTGGACGGTGACTTTTCAGTCCCAAGGAAAATAGTAGTTGGTCTGCGAGGCTGCTTAGGTTCTCTTATCACCTCTCTGATATGTGCTGAGTAGTCTTGCTTTGAGGGAAAGGCATACTGGCTACTGTCTTCCTGTACCTGAAGCTCATATTCCAGCCAATCCGCAAAGTCCAGCAGTGTGGGAATAGCAACTTGTAGTGGGTGGGTGTATCTCTTAAAACTAGATCTGAGATCATGTGGCAGTTTACTCAAGAGTCGAGATACATGCGATCCACATTCCAGCTCTACACTACCTTTGTGGCCCAGCTGCTGCAACATACTGACAAGTGAACGCACCTGCAGCCCAAACATCCTGAAGGCCTTCACATCTCCGCTGTGTATGTTAGCACCATCCATCAGCTCAGCGATTCGTTGCAGAGCTAGTTGGTGAGGTTGACCATACATTTTATTCAGAGCTCTCATAGTGTTTGTGAAGGGAGACCTTGAATTGCTATAAGAGTCCGCCACCAGGAGGGCCTCCTCCAGCTTCAGATGGTCTGTGAGGATTTGGAACTTGAAGTGTTCTGTGGCGTCGTCAGGCAGGATGTTCTCTAATGCAATTCTCAGCCTTGAAAACTCCCTAGGGTCAGGAGATGTCAGGTAAGGGATGGTAGGGGCTGGACCTCTGTAGATTTTCTCTTGGGTAGATGAAGGTAAGAGATGCTCTGAAGTGTATTCAGTGTGGACTGGCCTTTTCTGGTCTTGTGATGAGAACATAAACTCAGGCAGCTGACGTGACTGGGAATACGGGGGAGAGTACGGGGGAGAAATACCTGAATTTCGGTGAGTCACTATACTGTGCTGTCAAGGGGGGTCTCTCATCTGAGGAGGAAGAAATGTTCATGTTTCTCAGATGTTCGATCAGCCCTGGGCTTTCCTCTGACACAGCTGAGCACAGTTGTCTCTTAGCGGCAGGTGGCAGCCTGGTGCGTGGGGCTGGTATTGTTGGATGGTATGGCTGTGGAGTCTGAATGTGAGCTGCTGGAGAGTGAGAGAGCTGTGATGGCATTGGTGCAGTGGATAACTCAGATGGAAGTCTTCGGTCTGATTTCAGGCTTTGAAGCTCATGATAAAGCGCAGCATTCTGTTGACGCATCTCTTGGACTGTTGAGATGATCTCAGGGAGCTGGCTAGCTTGTCGTTGCAAGGCTGCGTTCTCCCGCTTCATCTCCTCTAACATGGCTGTAAGCTCTGGTAGCTGTCTTACTTGCTGTTGCAGTGCAGCATTCTACTCTCTCAGCTTTTCAGAAGTGCTGTCCCATTGGTCATTCAATATCCATTCTGAGCGCTCAGATGCTTGACTGACTGGTGAAGTGGATATAGAATGACGTGGTGGTTCATCCTCCAGTGCACCCTGGTAGCTAGGCGACCGTGGCTGCTGTCGTTGAGGCCCAGGTTCACTGAGCTCATAGTCTTCCAGGTAAGCTGGGGGGTTAACTCGTCTCCTTGGTCGCACAGCAGGAGGTTCTCTTTCTGGGTGAGACATGGCTGTTGCAGTTCACTCCTCCGGCTCGAAGGACCATGAAAAAACTACTGTTCACTCTTTTTTGGTTCGGAGTAATTGAACGACCACAGGATGTCCGGTTAGAACATAACGTCTCACACCAGGGGTACTTGTAGATGATTTATTGTGTGTGTGGTTCTGTAAACATAAACAATATACAAAATATAAATAAACAAACAATCACAGATCTATAAACAGTACTAGATCTATAAGTGAGTACTTGAATACTGGTTATAAAGATAATCAGCATGGTAAAGGGTATTAGAAAACTAGACAAAGTGAATTATATAATTACACAAATACAAACTCTATACAAATGATTATAATACTGTACTGCGTGCCCAGCGCATGTAGTGTTAACAGCGCATGCGTCTGACTCACTAAATAGACATGCCTGTACATGTTCCCTGAAATACGTTTTAATCCTACACTATATAATACAGATATAACATTAAATACTGTCCAGATAAATAACACGGGAGGATCATGTAAAATTTACGTGATAATATAAACATATTTAACAATGTAAACATTTAGGCAGAATGCCGCGATGGCCATCTTTAATCTCTCTCATGAACGTATTATAACTATGCAAATGTACTTACAATTAGTTGCACGCACACACATAATCCTCAAAATCTTTGGATTGCAACACTTCTGACGAATCTAACTATTATTTACAATAAACAAGCACATCTACGCAGTCTCTCTCCATAACATCTCGTTTTCCAACTCCCCGGAAAGTTTAGGAACAGTCCAAGTCACGAACAGAGGCGGGGGAGTTTGGGAGAGTCCATTTCTGAAGGGTGGCCTGTTTTACAGATGGTTTGTGTGAGCTTGCTGACTTCAGCTATTCTTGTGCTTCCAAACATCCGCTGTATCAACAAATATTTCTGTAGGCTACTTCAATGTTTATAGTGATAGAATCAGGGGCGGATCTAGAAAATAATTTATAGGGTAGGGGTGGCAAAGCAAGCATGCATAGTTTTCGGAGATTTATGGCCTGATATACACAATTGTTCACAAACATTGCATTACCACAAAGTAGTCGTCTATATACTGTTTAAAATTAAATAACAGGATTTCAGTATCCATCATGGCACCATGTCAAGACACAATATGAAACAAACACATCAACAGAGTCTGAGCTTGTATCACTAAAGGAAATTAGCAGTTTTATTAATATTACACAGGCTACTTCGATGGTTTAAATCACATGTTTTAGTGCAAGTTAAAGAGCAACAAAACAATTTTTGAGTTTTTGTTATTAACAGAGGTGGGACTGTCTGTGTCTGTTCACCCAGAACACCCAATCAACTACATACTCTAGCAACACCCCAGCAACTGCATAGCAAGAGCCTAGCAACCACCCAGAATCTCCGAGCAACCACCTAGCAACACTTTAGCAATCACCCACAACATCTACATTCTGGCCTAACTGAACAAGATTTTAAGTTGGCTTTATGACAAGCCAACATAAATGTGTCTTTCAAACTTTTCAGTCTTTATTGTTTTTCTTGATTGCTAACACACAATTCATGAAACAATTCAACATTTTCTCACAACTAAAAAATAGTGAGATCAATTCATATAACACGGTAACAAAAATACATCTTTTTCATTTAATCATTTTACTATTATAAATTGATCTTGTAGTAGATGAAAAGCATAAGTAAAATTAATTCAGCATCCTCTGCACATTTGGCCAAATTTCATTACAGTATATACAGTACTATAGCAGTGTATTGGTCTTCTGACACAAGACTATATCCCTAGGCAGTCTTTTCTCAGTTGTGTAAAAATACAGTACACATAACACTAGGGGTGTGCTCAAAATATTGATTCTTAGATACATACCGATATAATAAAAAAAGATACAGTATCGACATTCTAGCCCTTAGTATCGATACTCCGCCCAGCCATTAGGGGGCGCAGCGGCGCCCGCGAGTTTAAAAAAACTCATGGAAAATGTCGAAGATTTTAGAAGCGCCGTTGTCCCTAAAGGCAGATGTTTGGACACATTTTGGTTTTAAAGCAAAGGAAGGAAACCAAGGGATCGATAAAACAAATGCAATCTGCAAGCATTGCCAGGCTTCTATACGCTACACCGGTAATACAACTAACCTGCGCGCCCACCTGCAAAGACACCATGCAGACAAGCTAGCTTCGCCGCAGCCCAAAAAAACACGGGACCCCACGCAAACTACTTTGGACAACACAACATCCAAGCTTCCATCTAACTCAGTCCGTGCACAGAAGATTACGGAGTCTGTGGTGCATTATATTTGCAAAGGTTTATG
>RJVU01051648.1:374088-385769 GCA_003731715.1 Anabarilius grahami | reverse complement strand
TATATATATATATTACCTATTTTTCAGCGGCATTCAATATGGGATTTGACTGTTTGATTCATAAAGGGGTTGGACAATGAAGCTGAAACACCTGGTTTTAGACCACAATAATTTAATTAGTATGGTCTAGGGCCTCCTTTTGTGGCCAACATAGGCACCTCCAGGATTTCATCTGATGGTACACACAGAGGGGGATTAAAAAAAAAAGAGAGCGAGAGAGCATTTGTGGAAAGGAGTAAAAAAAAACAGCTTGAGAACAATGTCACCTAATGTCACATTTATCTCAGAAAAGCCATTCAATGACCATAAACTCAATAGTTATCTAGAAAAATAACTCTATAGAAAAGAGCATTTTGATTATAAATATGTGCACTTCGCACTTTATTTATGCAGAATTTTCAGACCATCAGTGAAAGCAACGCCTACTGTATCTCTAGACACGTTTTAAACGTTTTTAAACCTGAAAACTGCAAAAAGCAACAAAATTGTAAAAGACATCCATTTAGAGCATGGTCACATATGAAAACAACTGAAAAACAGCGATGTTTGTTCTCTCGATACTGTCTATTTGTTTTACTGACTGAGAAGTTGCTTCAGATGTCTTGGGAATGACAGATACAAGTCCTTCAAAGTGGCCAGAGGGATTTTGAGCGATTCCTCTTCCAGAACAGTGGCAGGGTCACTATGTGATGCTGGTGGAGGAAAACGTTTTCTGACTTCCTCTTCCAAATTACCCCAAAGTGGCTCAAATTTAATTCTGCAGTGAGTTGGGCAGTTGGGGTTGGGTAAAACAAATGCTGTCTCTTTGTCCTCTTCTTCTCTGGCATTGTTTAGCCAACGACCTTCTCACATCGAATGGTAAACCCAATGGATCTGTTGCCATAGTTGGTCCTGAGAACTGAAGCAGCAGGAGAGCATCTCTTGTGTAAATGATTGGCGTCCAACTGTTACATGGTGTTTTCAAATATGTGTGGCAGAATATGGATGCCAGAACCAGCATCAGAATCCAAATGAGCAACAGTCTTTGAACTGCCATGCGTGTTACCATTTTCAGGAGCTAAAACTTAAAAGAAACTTTAGAAAATAGAAAAAATACTTAAAAAATTAAAAAAAGTCCACTCAACCACACAAATTAAAATCAGTATCAGGAGAGTTGAAGCACGCACTATGGAGTCAGCAGTCGCCAGCAGAGCAGCGCCACCGGATGATTCACCGGACGTGACTGATTGATTTGTTTCTCTCTCATTTTTAGCAAGGTGAACCCAGCAGACTGTGTGGACATGGACTGTGACGCTAAGAAGAAGACGATGTTGAAGGATCTGGATGGCAGTTTCCTGGGTGCAGTGGGAGCAGTGGTGCCCCAGTCCGAGTACGAGTGGAACGGGGATCCCCGACATGGATTGGGTGATTACCGCATCCCTAAAGTCATGCTTACCTTTCTCAACGGCAGCCGAATACCTGTGAATAAAATCGCTCCTTACAAAGGTACAGTACATCTGAGGGCTGTTCATCATTAACAGTGATCTAAAAGAGAGTGCTATAAAAATATTGCTCTTTTAACGTACGACATGGCTGTTTTACCTGTGCAGGTGTGATCAGAGACAACTGTACGTACATGAACACCTGGCAGAGCTACAAGTGCTTTGGGCTCAACTACAGAATGCTTGTCATCGAAAGTATGGACGCAGACACAGAGACCAGGCGTCTTTCACCTGTAGCCATCCTGGGGGACAAATATGTGGATTTGGTTAACGGTATGACTCTTAACTCCCCTTGTAACACCTACTATTGTATGTATAATATAGTTTAGGATTTTATATAAGCAGAAGAGGTTTCATTGTGTATTGTTGAATTTTAATTAGGGCTGGGCAAGTTAGCGCGTTATTATCGCGTTAACGCATTAATTGATTAACGGCGATTATTATTATTTTATTTTATCGCACATTAACGCAGTTTTTTCTAATTATTATTTTGAAAGTCCGTTGCTTACAGACAAACAATGGGTCGCAGGAGGGGTGGGATGTTGATCAGTACTGGCTTTGGATTCTCATCATCACGCGTCTCAACCTATGAGAGCATTAAAAGCGTTTTCTTTTTAACAGGCGCTTAAGGGAGGAAATGCCTTGAACGTGAAACTTTGCGCATCGCGTTCATCTTAGGCTCTTGTCTGTACATAGTAGGCTAAGCATTTTCCTCCCATAGAGCCTGTTATCAAAGAAAACACTAAACGTGGCTTAATGCAGTAAGACGGTGAAAGTAAAACTCAGTCTAGGACTACATCTTTTTGAACATGTAGCGCGCTATAGCACATGTCAGCGTTTTACAATGATTTTCTATTGAAGAAAAACGCCTAACTTCTCGTGTTGTGTTCTTAACCTGATTTAATCTGCTTGTCTGTACAAAGTATGTGTTATTACCTTTTAATGTTAGTCTAGTGTCTTAATGCATTATATTAAGCGTTTTCTTTATAACGAGGAAACATTCGATGTGAAAATTTGCGCGTTTTGAGTTAATTTATGCTTGTTTGTATAAAATGTTCTGTGTTTTATTAAGCTGTGTACTGAATTTGTTGCTTCAATTTCACTTTCTTAAGCCACTTAAAGCATCTTTACATGGGGAAGAACGCTTGATTACGGTGCCGTTGTTTGTTTTAGCTGGCTATACTGCCATCTGTTGGTAGCAGGCGTGTCACTGGATCCACAAATGCAGATCTTACTCTTACAAATTCTGATCTACATTTATACAAAATCGAAGTTTTGTATTCACAGTTATGCTTTCTACTGAACATAGACTTTTTATGCTGCTCCCTGATAAAAGAAAAATGAGTCTGCTGGTACCTGTTCAGGAAAAAATAAAAAATAAAATTATAAATGTTAACTTGCTGTTGTTTGGAAGGTGCCTGTTATGATTGAGACTCTGGACTCTGAGCATAACTTGTTTTCCTATAACAAACTAGACAAAACGTTAATGTCCTGGCAGTGGCAGATAGCTTTGGTTTCATATTTAATTTCATTACATTAATGTTTAAGTTTAGATTTACAATAAATATTTTAACTGCTACTATGTAAAGGGAATACTGCTGTAAAAAAGCACCATATTTATGTTTGCAAACCAAATGTTATTGCACATTGTTCATATAGCAGTACTTTTGCAATAAAAGTGAGCAATATATAACTTTTGAACTCATTATTGAATTTTACGCAAACGCGATTAATCGCAGAAAAATCATGCGATTAATCGTGGTTAAATATTTTAATCGTTGCCCAGCACTAATAATTATTATGCAAGTTGATATAGATCATATTTTTCCCAAACACATTTTACCAATTCCAAACCACATCAATCTTAATAACTACTATTAATTTTGTATTTAATCATTTATAAGTGTTATATAATTGTTCATGAATGCTGGAAGTGAAAACCGACTTATATACAGGTGTGCAAAATTATTAAGAAGATTTTCATTGACAGGTAAAATGGGCCAATAAAAGAGATTTAACTCACTCTGAAAAAATTATTAAATTCTCACATGCCTGATCCACATGCCTGAGGGGGTCCATCACATGACTGATCCACGCAGTGTTCTCACCTTTTTTTTTACCCCTTACCTGTTTGCAATCCTGAATGTATCAGAACATCATCACGGTAACTAACCATGGGAAATGTCTTTTCTCATATATGATTTATACAGAGAAATAATCAACTTTAAACTGAATCAGATTAAAATGAATTCTGACACATTCACTCACACTAATGATTGTTCCTCTTTAGCTGTTCCAGATCGGGGTCTGACTCCAGGTGAAATAGCTGGAATAGTTGTCGCTGTTCTGCTGGTTTTAGCTGCAATTGGGATCTGCTATAAATGCATTAAGTGTAAGTATTACAGCTGATACAAGGTAGACAATGTGTTTCCCTTAAAGGCTGAATAATTCCTTTGGTGTAAAAGTTTTGATAATGACTATGATGAGTTTGTGGTTTTTGCATACCTGCAGTTTCAGCTGGATCTAAATGGGAATTTTGTATTGGCGAATCAAGATTTCTGCATGGAAATGTTCATGTGCAGATTTTCCATACAAAAAATATTTTTTTTGTAGAACCGATTGATTTGCCATATACATCACCACAGTGTCNAGGTGTTTTTTTTTTTTTTTGTTCATATTTAAAAATTAATTTCATAACATTATTTCTGCAATTGAAATTTCTGTATAAATGCATATTCTGTATAGGCATTGACTCAATTTAATGTGTTTTACTAATAGCCAGGTGTTTAAATTGTATGGAAGATATGATAATTTAGTGGATGATTTAAAAATATTCATTAATCATCTGTAGGTAGCGTTCATTCTAATGTAATCATAACCATAGACATGTCTATCATAACGGTCGCCTGAGAGCGCTCAAGCGACGTTCATTCCCTTCATTGACAATGGAGAGATCACTGTGATGCTGACTTACGTATTGAATAACTTGATTTAGCGGTTCAGAATCTTAAGATAAACAAATATCCTGGCCCAGATAGCCTCAGAGTTAACTTTTATAATTTTTTTCTGGCATAATATTAGATCATTGCTATTTAATGCTTTTGTTGAATCCATTGAAGACGACTCTTTAGGTAGGCTACTACTATGAATCAGGGTTTGATTACCTTAATCCCTAAACCAAATAAAAAAGTTATGTGGATAACTTTCATCCAATCACATTGCTCAATAATGACTATAAAATGTTTTCACATATGCCGACATGTTAATAGATTAAAAGATGGCATTAATAATTTAATTAAATGTACAATATGTAAAAAATTCTGTCCGCTAGAGGTCTATTCAAAACAAAGGCGTAGCTTGATGACGCCAAGTTTAAACGTGGAATCTTGGGACATGGTAGCCTGACTTTGTCATACTCATATTCTAGGCAGAATGTGAGTCTGATACTGCTCCATTGCACTTGAATTATGGGGCGTGTCTTAACTGAACCAGTAAAAAAAAAAAACTCTGCACTCAATTGGATAGACCTACAACCAATCAGAGCAACGCAGTAAGTGACGTATGTTGAGCGACGCATAGTTGTCAACAGAGTTCAACTGCACGCACGCACGCTGGAACTGGAAGAAGTAGGAAAGTAATGAGTGTAAACGATCTTTGCCACTGTTGTAAAAAAAAATTAAGAATTCGCGGAGTACTTACAAGCTCTTTGATGACATGGGTGGTTACGTAACCGCAGATAGCCTGTCCATCATCGATTAAAGCCCGCCCTGGCAATTTGATTGGCTCGGCCTTCTGGGAGCCGAGCATAATTACTGCAAATCATGTTCATTATTAATGTTACTGTAGTATGAAGCAGAGCAGGACTGAGTGTTGAGGGAGCTGAACGAGGCCGCCTCACGAGCAGCGGAACTTTTATTATGACACAGTTGCCGTCACTGCTTCTGCTTTTCCAGTCATGAGTATGAGGTAACACAGCTCTGTTTATCATATTAGATACATTTGACTGTGTTGAAAATGATGTTATAACGTTCACTCGGCGGCTGCTGTAAGACACTGTTGCACACTGAAGTAAGATAGATCGATTTTAGAATATCATATTAAATATTGGATGGCTTGTGTTGATAAATGGCATGCAATTAATTTTAAAACGTATTGTATGATGGAGAAAATGCTGATACTAAAAATAAAGCTGCATCTGATGTTAGCTACTTGACAAAATAGTGTTTTTCTCCGAGGCATGGTAAAGCATGNNNTGCAAAAAAAAAAAAAAAATCAAGAAAACTAGATTTAAACAATAAGACTATGTTGAGCCATAACAACAATTAGTTTTTCTGTCTATAAATATATCAAAATAGTTGTTCCCTTGCCTATTAAAACATGTAAATATTAAAGCATCGTTGGTGATTCGGTTTCTAAAAAATAAAACCGGAAACCGAGGGTAACGCGGGTATGACACAATTGACAGGTGACTCTTCGCACGTCCTCGAGCCTTGGTTAAAATAGCAATTTTCTCACAATTTACAAAGAGTTGCAAACATGTGGGATGTTGTGAGTGCTCAAGTGAACAAAGGGCAGGTGCTGACATTTTAGGAGGCCTCCAGGGTGATACCGGCCGTGCAGGTGACCAGGGCGGGGCCTGCAGTTCAGGGGGCCAGGGCAAAGCCGGCAGTTCAGGGCACCATGGCGGGTCAGCTGCCGTGGCCGGGACGCAGGAGACTGGAGAACAGGGGATTCCATTGGCCGCCGGGACGCAGGAGACTGGAGAACAGGGGATTCCATCGGTCCCTCTGACTGTGGCGAGGAAGCTAGTGACGATCATCCTGACCGACAAATAGGAGCAGCCTGGTTGGCCTTCGTGGCAGAGAAGAGGGAACTCACAACACCTCGGCTGTGTGGCTATCTGGAATAACAAATTTCTTTGGGGAGAAAGCCAGAGGCATGTGTTGTCCATAGCGCCAGCAAACACACATAGTCTCTTGACAGAAAGTGAGGTAAGAAATGGGCACCTTGAGATGGAGGATTTGGTTGCAAGGACTGGGGTGAGCTGGAGTGGCCAAACTCTTTCGGGATGGGACTGGATAAGTGTTACTGTCCTCTTTAACCACATCCATGAAATCAGAATTATATAGTCAGAGGACGAAATTAATAAAATCTACTAGAGGCAAATTATAATGATCAGGAGACAGGAGCTGATATAATGCACTATCCAGTCCTATCCGAAAGTAGGCCTTGAACGAGGACTCGCTCCAACTCACCAGATGGGAATAATTCAAAAATTCCTCCACATACCACTCCAGAGGACGTCCATTCTGTCGCAGGGATGACAGGTATCTCTCAGTCATCTCAGATGTTGTTGGCATTGGATCAGGAGGCAGCGCCCTCTGCTGTCAGGGAGTGAACGTGCACTTTCATTCAGCGTGTCTCCTTCACTAGTTCCGCCATGTGCTTCTCATGCACACTGGGCTTGTTTACATCTGAGCATGTGTCCCTTTGATGCAGCATACAGCGGTGTTGTACATTTTATAAGGTTGATGGGGAAAGTATTCTTAAATGCATTATAATTTTTTGTATAGTTAGTAATACATTATTATTTATGGTATTTTGAAGTGCCCACAATACCAATATTGTGCATATTCATTATCGTGATATATCGCATTTCCAAATATCTGCACATCTAGTCCCCTCTTGCTCACCTCTCTAGCCCCATCTAAGGGTGTACTCACACTAGGCACGGTTGCCTTGAACCGAGACGGAGCACGATTGTCCCGCGCTAGGGCACGGAACACTTGTGAAACGAACTGGGCTTTGAGGGTCAAACGCGCTCGGGCACGGTTCAGAGCACCTAGATAGGCTGATGTCTATCTAGATATCTATCTTGATATCTCAGCACTTTAAAAATCACAGTGCAACCCGTCTCCGTGGACCTCTGCTGTCCATAGATGCGGTGGACTCGTTCGATCTCTATCAGCCTGTTTGAGAGCGAGGGGATCCACTTTGGAAGCATTTCTGTGAGAAAGCGTATCGCGTTGCCTCCCTCACGGTTCGGTGCGAGACCAACAATTCGGACATTATTGCGTCTTTCTCTATCTTCCAATTCTGCCAGCTTTACTTGAAGTTTAGACACATCTGGTTTTCAGCCGACTACGTCACATTTGTGTGAGGACCCTATTGCAATTGCTCAGCCAATTATTCTTCTCCAAAATGAATCACATTTTTTGAGGGCCTAAACATGCTCAAATTCATGAAACTTTGCACACGTGTCAGAAGTGGTGAAAATTGACATCTGATGTGGGTTTCAGAATTGAGCGTGACAAAATGGCTTAATAGCGCCACCTAAAACATTTCAATTAAGTGCCCTTCGTGCTACGTTTCAGGTACAGGTATGAAATTCGGTAAACAGATGTAACAGCCCGATACCTACAAAAAACCCTGTGTCTGCAAAATCTGTAAATCCAACAGGAAGTGAGATATTTTGAATTTTCTCAGCAAAATTTTGGCAGTTTTTGCCATTTCCACATTGTACTTTAACAAATTCCTCCTAGAGCTTTAATCAGATCAACATCGTATTTGGTCAGTCTAATCTAAAGGCCTTTGAGACATTCAATTGCGAAGATCTAGAGTTTTTGCTGAAGGGCATGTCCGTGGCGGCCTGCCAAAGTTCGATGTTTCGCCATGAAACAGGAAGTTGTTGTAACTCGGGTATACAATGTCCGATCTGCCCCAAACTTCACATGTTTTATTAGAGTCCTGGTCTGAAAACATCTACATGGCAATATTCAGTTACAGTCAAAGCGCCACCTGTGGGTAACAGGAAATTACATGTTTTACACTGATATTAACTCCTCATAGAGATTTAACCAGAAGCACATCATATATGGCCTGTCTAATCTTAAGGCCTTCGCGATGTTAAACTGCAAAGATTTAGAATTTTCGTTGATGGGCGGGCGGCAGGTGCATTTTAGGAGGCCTCCAGGGTGATACCGGCTGTGCAGGTGACCAGGGCGGGGCCTGCAGTTCAGGGGGCCAGGGCAAAGCCGGCAGTTCAGGGGGCCATGGCGGGTCGGCTGCCGTGGCCGGGACACAGGAGACTGGAGAACAGGGGACTCCATTGGCCGTCGGGACGCAGGAGACTGGACAACAGGGGATTCCCTCGGTCACTCTGACCATGGCGAGGAAGCTAGTGACAATCATCCTGACCGCCAAATAGGAGCAGGAAGGTAAGGAGGCCTGGTTGGCCTTCGTGGCAGAGAAGAGGGAACTCACAACAGGAACTGCCACCTCGGCTGTGTGGCTATCTGGAATAACACATTTCTTTGGGGAGTAAGCCAGATGTATGTGTTGTCCAAACACACCCAATCGATAGCGCCAGCAAACACACAGCCATAGTCTCTTGACAGAAAGTGGGGTAAGAAATGGGCACCTTGTAGAGGTCAGGAACTTGAGTGGACTCTGGACGGAGTTCAGGGGCCGGAGCAATCACTGGACTCAATTAACCATTAAATTGCAAAGATCTTGAGTTTTCTTTGATGGGCGTGTCCATGGCGACTGACAAAGTCTGATGTTTCACCATGAAAGGGGAATCACATTTTTGAGATTCCTCAGGAACACTGCCAGAATCTGGTGTCTGGCTATGCATCTCCTTTGCAGCAGGTCATAACAGCTCAAATAAAAAAGCTGGCCATGAAGGTGTTTAATAATTTTTAGACTGCACGTTATTTCTAATTACTTTTGTTTGATTTGTCCATTGTTCATCTTAAAGTTTGTAAATTTTGCCCATACACCTGATTTGCAATGGGGGTTGAATAATTTTGTTTGCAACTGTAGATGTATATTTAGCAACACTGTTTATTCCTCTATTTTTTTATCATTGTCTCTGTGTTTTTGGTTTCCACAGGAAGGTCTTTGACTAAAAGGGATAAGCTTGAGGAGGAGCAGAAGAGAAGTCCAAATGAATGAGATTTGCTTTTATGAAAGTCAGAATTCCCCCATGTGTGATGTTGAACTGTCAAACTTTTGTGCCAAAGCACACAACAGCATTATCTTTCAATATAAAGGTAATGTTAATGTTTAGCTTTGTTTTCGCATGACTCTCTGCCTTTAACAATCCTCATGTATCAAAGGCACATAATCCAATTTGATTCTGATTCAATCATTTTTGTTCTCTAGTTCAAAATTAAATTTTGCTTCTGATGGATCTAATGATCTAATTCAGGGGTGTTCAAAGTCCGGCCTGTGGGCCAAATGCAGCCCTGGGATGAATTTCAGGGTGCGTTCACACTTGTCATGTTTGGTTCGATTAAAACGAACCCTGGTGCGATTGCTTGGTTAGTGTGGTTCATTTGAACACGTGTGAACACTGCCATCCGAACCCTGGTGCGCACCAAACAAGCGGACCGAGACAGCTGAAAAGATGGGTCTCGGTCCGCTTCCAAACGAACTCTGGTGCGGTTCGAATGATATATGAACACAACATGGACCAAAGACATGTAAACGAACCAAAAACAGGAAGACGAGACCCTAAAAAGGACAGAATCCTCACGCATGTCGGTTTTTCTCGTCATAGACGCGAGTTTGCCCATGACAGGCATCAGACGCGCGTCTCCACGCAGCAGATCATTTGTGTGTGTGACGGATGGATTCTGTTTTGACTACTTTACACATTTTATAAGCTCTTCACGAGTTCTCAGCTGGCCAAAATACCATCACATGCAGGCTACGCACACACAACGAGTGCATTTACCTCAGCAGCACACAGTATTGTTTTGGATGTTCGGTAAGTTCCGTCTTAAAATAGGCAATACATCATAAAATCCAACCAATCACGTTATGAATGTATCCCTATGCCTTTAGGTTCGGTATCTTTTGGTTCGGTGATAAAATTGCCAATCTGAACGCTAATCGGACCAGGACAAAAAAAATTTTTTTCTTCTTTGGTTCGGACCAAATGAACCAAACGAACCGAACTACAAGTGTGAACGCACCCTCAGGGTGCTTTCACATTAGCACTTTTCGAACTCGGGTTCGGTCCAGGCAATCGAACCAAGTGTGAAAGCACCCTCAAACTGCCTGCTGCTTGTCTATTAAAATAGGCTATGTGGCCCGCCACGCATAATCTACAAATTGTGCAGTTTCAAAATGAGAACACAAGGTGGCAGTACTAGGGAAACATAAAAAAAAAAAGGCAAAAACGGAACGAAACAGTTATGTTTTGAACTGGACAAGTTTGCTCTGCCCTGAAGGCAGCGCAGCGCAAGCTTTAAAGGTGCCCTTGATTCAAAAATTTAATTTAGTTAACATAGTTAAATAACAAGAGTTCAGTACATGGAAAAGACATACAGTGAGTCTCAAACCCCATTGTTTTCATTTTTAAACACTTGCAGTCTGTATAATGCATTCTTTATAAATCTCTCCAACAGTGTAGCATTAGCCATTAGCCACGGAGCACAGCCTCAAACTCACTCAGAATAAGTGTTAACATCCAAATAAATACTTTACTCACATAATTCGAAGCATGCATTCAGCATGCATGACGAACATCTTGTAAAGATCCATTTGAGGGTTATATTAGCTGTGTGAACTTTGTAAATGGGCTGTAATATAGTCGAGAGCTCGTTTGGCAGGGAGCACGCGATTTAAGGGGGCGCCGCCGAGTGTAAATCAGTGCGTTGTTAATTTTGCCCCAAAATAGGCAGTTAAAAAAATTTATTAAAAAAAATCTATGGGGTATTTTGAGCTTAAACTTCACAGACACATTCAGGAGACACCTTAGACTTATATTACATCTTGTGAAAAATTATTCTTGGGCACCTTTAGACAAGTGCATTTTCTCGCTGACTGTCTTGATCACGTGACCATAAACAGCGCAGTGAGAAGCGTTTGAGTTCGCCCAGAGGTCTCCGGTACAAACCACAGTTCCCCCTGTGATTTAAGCTGCGTTCCATTCGACAGGGTCCCTATAGGCAGAGTTCACTGCTCCCTACTCCCTGAGCAGGGTATATCAGTTGAAGTGGACTTCGCTGGCAATAATCGCTCATTTGGAATGCCCTGCAAACGTCATCAAAGAAAGTCAACGACGGTGTCGCGCAGATTATGATATAA
The DNA here is from genome assembly GCA_003731715.1 of Anabarilius grahami. Lineage (NCBI taxonomy): Eukaryota > Metazoa > Chordata > Actinopteri > Cypriniformes > Xenocyprididae > Anabarilius > Anabarilius grahami. The sequence continues at coordinate 374,190 of RJVU01051648.1, read as the reverse complement.
CAAATAAATCGATATTATAATTTACTTTCGAATTTAAAATGGACTCTTAACAGATTTGAAGCTGTAACTGTCATGCCATATGAAAATGAATTCTCATTTGTA
>RJVU01051648.1:344398-373994 GCA_003731715.1 Anabarilius grahami | reverse complement strand
GTCTTGTATTCCAAAACATTACAATCTTTCTAAACTATTTAACATAGCATGATGAACACGGGATTGATATTATTCTGAGCCATATATTAGGCTACATGTCTGATATTTATGCTATCATAACGTGTATAGTTTAAGAATAGTCGCTGAATAGTATTCATGGTAGAAATAGAAATCTTTCATGACTGTTACTGAGATGGACAATTACAGTATTTTAAATATTTTTTGTCATTTCTGTAAAATGTTAAAAGTGTGTTGGATTTGTAAACAATAGCTGCCTGGATCTTGCGATTACTTTTGTGAGTGTTAATGTTTTTAATAGTTTTTGATATACATTTTTTTAGTTTCTTATCATCACAAAATTATATCACCAAGTTTGCTCATATTAATATAATGCAAGATCCATACAAACATCGTTTACATATTGTTTTTCATATTTAGGCTACAATTTATCTCTAAAGATTTGTCACACAATAAGAGCATTTATTACCAGCTTAGAAACAAGTTGTTTCTTATCATGTAGGAAAATGCAGACTTTCGTTCAGCAAGCATCTATTTACACAACGTAAACAGCGGCATACAGGTTGGCGTCACCTCGCTCGAACAATATAGGTTCTCACTTGGTCTCTTTGGAAAGACATTTACGCATTTGGCAGACACTTTTATCCAAAGCGACTTACATTGCATTATACTATATATTTTGTATCTGAGTATGTGCAATCCCTGGGATCGAACCTATGACCCTGGCATTGCTAGTGCCATGCTCTAACCACTGAGCTACAGGAAAGCTATGAGGAAAGTTATGAGGGATTATTTTCCTTTACTATTTACTTTTTGACTGATCTTAGTTTGAACGGCGTTCTTTTTTAATCTGATCCCTTGGGTCAAGACGAATTGATTGCACCCTATGACGTCATTTTCCGTCATTAAAATTTTTCCGCTATTTTGAATTTAATGAAAAACCTACTTTTTCGAACTCCTCTTAGGCCGTTACTCCAATTTTCACGAAAATTGAACCAGATCATCTTCAGACCATGCCGACAAAAAGTTGTGGAATTTAAGTCAATTTCTCAAACCTTTTTCGAAAAACACGCAAACTAATTTTACGTAGCGCCTGCAAATGTAGACATAAAGCTGTATCTCTGAAACGCTTTATCGTATTCAGACCAAACTTGGTACATGTTATCACAAGCATGACCTGAGGCATCATGCTGCGTTTCGGCGCAGCGCCACCTACTGGTCCGGAGATATGAAAAATGGCTATTTTTGATTATAACTCCTGGTGGGTTTGGTCTCGTTGGATTCGGGACATCATGCCGAGTCGAATGATATTGAATTTTCCCATATCGACCATTTTGGCCTTCGGCCATTTTGAATTTTGTGCTAAAATGCTGTATTTTATGAATGCATTAGTGTATCGTTACGAAATTCGGTATGGGTATTTGGCACCATGCACCATGACAGTACACAAAAAGTTTCGGCGCAGCACCACCTTGTGGTCAAAAGTTATAACAAAATTTACAAAAATGCTAATAACTTTTGACTGTATCAACCTATTGTAATGACTCAGTAGATTCCTTGGGTCATGCTGAGAACACAGATACCAAATTTGCCATAGTTGGCTGACTAATTGTTATATACTATTGAACTAGCATATTGCATATAAAAATTAGTTCAAACTTTGACCTGCGGAGGGCAGTAATACACTAAGCAGTGTCTACACTGCTGGAATTCTAATAGAGGAGAAGAAGAAGAGAGCTAGTTCAAGATGAGCATTTAAGGTTAAAACTTATATAATTTTCAATTTTTTTCAGAAAATGAGCAATGGTTTCACTAGATAAGACCCTTATTTCTAATCTGGGATCATGTAGAACAATTTGAAGCTGCAGTGAAACTAATTTTGACCTTCAATCGTTTGGTGCCCATTGAAGTCCACTATAAGGAGAAAAATCCTGGAATGTTTTCATCAAAAACTTTAAATTCTTTTCAACTGAAGAAAGAAAGACATGGACATCTTGGATGACATGGGGATGAGTAAATTATCAGGAAAAGTTGATTTAAAAGTGAACTAATCCTTTAACATGCATATAAACCACACAGTATTAAAGAAACAGCTCGTAAATGTAATTAACATCAAAATTCACAAGTATTGTTTACACATATTTATTTATCAATGGCAAAATAACTTAAATAATAAGAGCAAAAGTAGCCTATAGATCTGCAACTTCTTTAAGTCTGTCTAAATATCATTAAGTAACTGCAATGTCTTCTGGTCCATGTTGTTTCCTTAGGAAGGTGTGCTAGACACTGATTAATGTAACATAAAATACTATACTTATATATTTTGCTAATATTGTGGAGGGATACTTTCATAAACTTTCATAAACATAAAGGCAAATGTTGGATCACAATAATTAGGAACCACAGTTTCCACAAATCCCTTCACTCTATTGGGATGTTCTCTTTTATTCTGGACGGCAAGGGCAGTGACTGTAATATTGAGCGTATTTTGCAGTAGCCTATTAAACACGTTTTTTTACCGACTTCATCAGGCTCCGAAAATTCTTCAAAAAGAACACAAAGAATGGCCTTCTCAGCTGCCGTAGTTGCAACCCTTGCGTCATCAGAACAGGGTGTTCAACGCACCACCGTTTCTGTTTAAAAAACGTTTTGCAACGTTTTGTCGGGGCTGAACGCAGCCCTGTTTCAGTCAATGCAGTCTGAGCTGGAAAGAGAATTGATTAGTTCTTTTCATGAGTCTTTCGGGTTTTTGAGTCGTTCCTAATCACGTGACAGACCGATACGCTAAACCAATGCAGTCTGAGCCGGAAAGAGAATTGATTAGTTCTTTTCATGAGTCTTTCGAGTTTTTAGGTGTGTTTGACATCGGCTGCGGCTCGATGCAACCGATCGGCGAGAGTAGCCGTGTGCAGGCGGGTAGGAGCTGAAAACGGAGACGTGAGGCTTGTTCGACTTGATGCAGCGAACACACCTTTTGAGTCGTTCCTTAATCACGTGACAGACCCATACGCTAAACCAATGCAGTCAATACAGTCTGGCTGTGTGACCCAAGCACATAATATTTCTAAGTAAATAACTTTAACTCTCCAGTTTTATTTCAGTTTGGGTTACAACTGTTAAAGCTGAAGTTATCATAACCTTAATGTCTTAAACTAACATTAATATTTCAAATTCAAAATGTTATTTGCTTTTAATTTATGTCATTATGTCCTTTTTGAGCAATCTTCTTATTAGACCAATATGTCAAGTCTGCCTAAGAAAAGCAATTATTATACCAGCAAACTCAATATTGGAGTAAAAATGAACAATCTAGGCTATAAATACTTTGTAGGCCAATTGTAGGCTTGGATTATTATATTATTATATAGCCTAGTGTTTATTTACAGATAGACAGTCAAAAAGATAAATTAGTCAATATTTTATTTATAACAGGGCTTTATTTATTTATAAAATTATAACACACCACAGATCCTCAAGAAACAGTAACAGAAACATAGTGACAGAAATGTCAGAAATAGAGTATGGGTCTGTCACGTGTTTAAGGAACGACTCAAAACCCCGAAAGATTCATGAAACGAACTAATCAATTCTCTTTCCGGCTCAGACTGCATTGGTTAAGCGTATGGGTCTGTCACGTGTTTAAGGAACGACTCAAAAACCCGAAAGATTCATGAAACGAACTAATCAATTCTCTTTCCGGCTCAGACTGCATTGGTTAAGTGTATGGGTCTGTCACGTGTTTAAGAACGACTCAAAAACCCGAGAGATTCATGAAACGAACTAATCAATTCTCTTTCCGGCTCAGACTGCATTGGTTTAGCGTATGGGTCTGTCACGTGTTTAAGGAACGACTCAAAAACCCGAGAGACTCATAACGAACTAATCAATTCTCTTTCCGGCTCAGACTGCATTGGTTAAGTGTATGGGTCTGTCACGTGTTTAAGGAACGACTCAAAAACCAGAGAGACTCATAACGAACTAATCAATTCTCTTTCCGGCTCAGACTGCATGTCTTTAAACGAAACGCGTGACTTTTGACCGTGTCAACACGCACTGTTTGTTCGCGTCAACGCGACAACACACACAGCAGCCAATGAAATTGTTGTATTTGAGACTATATTTGCATATGTGACGCGATGGTACGTATGGCCTGGTTGGTATGCACGTATACAAACATCGTAATGTCGTAATGGTATGCTGGTATGCACGTATACAAACATCGAGGGAACATTGGTACGTTTGTGTGTGATGTCAGCCTTATGTCATGATTTGTCATGCCCTTTTAAGTTGTCCTGCGTTCTTTTTCTCTCCACAAAAGGTCAGCAGGCACTTAATGGATGATCTATATGTTTTAACTGGTCATTGCATGCATGTACTGGAAGTTTTTTTGTATTTAAGTCAAATTATATGACAAATATGTTTATTTACTATTATGGATCCAGCAGCAATTTAGGTAGGCCTAAATAAACTGCATGCATATAATGATATGTATCTTTTTAAATATAATTCATTTATATAGGAGTTTTGGAGGGGAAACAGGAAATGTTAAATATTAAAATAGGCCTAGTGAAATTTCATGACAAAAAAGACTAAATTATTGCTAAGCATTTTTTATGGAAAAGGGGCACTGCAATACCAAAACCAATATTGAAAGCTCTTCCCAACTGTGAAACATGGTTTAATGCTGCTTTGAAGTCATGCATTTTCTTGAACAATTTACAGGGGAATTTCAGGACAGCAGTTCATGTCTTCAACCTTTAGAGAGGTTATGTGATGCAACAAGACAATGAACCAAAGCACACAAATAAATCAAGTAAAACATAATCTAAATACCAAAATTATTTTTTCATATACCTCAAGCCAACTGAGATGCTATGGCAAAACCAAAANATTTATATAGGAGTTTTGGAGGGGAAACAGGAAATGTTTAAAGGTTAAATATTAAAATAGGCCTAGTGAAATTTCATGACAAAAAAGACTAAATTATTGCTAAGCATTTTTGTTATGGAAAAGGGGCACTGCAATACCAAAACCAATATCGAAAGCTCTTCCCAACTGTGAAACATGGTTTAATGCTGCTTTGAAGTCATGCATTTTCTTGAACAATTTACAGGGGAATTTCAGGACAGCAGTTCATGTCTTCAACCTTTAGAGAGGTTATGTGATGCAACAAGACAATGAACCAAAGCACACAAATAAATCAAGTAAAACATAATCTACATACCAAAATTATTTTTTCCTATACCTCAAGCCAACTGAGATGCTATGGCAAAACCAAAAGATGGATGCAATCGAGACAACACAGAAATACTGATCAAATGAAACAAAGTTGTGAGAAGTGATGGTCCAAAATTGGTAGAAACCCTTAAAGGCAGCTATTAAAAAAATTGTGATAGAGGATTTTCTGAGGATCAACAGTTAATAAATGAAGTGGTTCAATTTATTTTACCACCCTTCACTGTGAATGATTTCTAAATGGCTATTAATCATGAATGTGTGTTTGTCTGTAATTGTAATTTAAAGTGAGCTCACACCACATTTTATGAATTATCAATGCAGATTTTCAAGAGGTGGTTTCCTGGACAGGGTTTAAATTATGCTGTTGTGGAAATTTTATATTTCATATGATTTAACCTGTATTATTGTGAAATATGATGCTTATGGAACATGATATGATGTTGGCTTAAGTGGTAATGTTTAACATAGTGTTAACATAGATGTTAGAAATGGAAAGTGCAAGATATGGTATGAGGAAATGCAATATGTATGTTAAAAACATGTCTGTGCTAACAATATGTGGAAAGTTACAGCCGCTAAGAGATGTTCCTAATAGGGGAAAAGGACAGAGGCTTCGGCCTTGGAGGTTAGAGATATAAAAGTGAGGGGAAGCTTTCGTTCTTGGTCTTACACTCTGCAGCTACTTGTGTTTCTGTATGACCTGTTTGACCTTTCTTGCAAGAAATAAAACCTTTAAAGACAATTGGACATGTTTATCTCTTATGCAGTAGAGTCGAGTCGAATTTTTGCCACAACAATGCCAAGAGTAGGCCTTAATGAATAGTTAATCGTGGGTTAAAAAATTGCTGTCTGGAACAAAGATTAAGCACAGATTACTAACACCTGGACTATGAGTCCTGAACTAAAATAAACAGGATTCATTTACAGTTTTATCTAATTGCTTACACAGAATTTCTGAAAATATGGCTCCATTTCTTGTAACTCTACACACAAAACACACAACATGCAAAACATCAGACATCTCTTGCAAAAGCAACACTTTGTGCAAAACTATTTTAACTCTTCCAAAAATGTTGTTTTTGAGTATAACTACACACAAATATGCACAACTGAGGAATTTTACAGTTGAACTGAAATCAACTGAACTGAATCAACACTGAAGTCACTTGAGCTGAATATTGACACTATATTGGCTCGTTAGAGCCGCTTTGCAGCAGAATTTGTTTGGAATTTGTTACTGAAGCTACTATGAAACAATATATATTGTAGCTTGTATGCATATTCTTTCTTTCTTAAACCTGAGTTTTGATTTCTAAGTGATCAATTTATGTATAAGTGTTTTCACACATGATCATTGGCTGTATAGGTCATCAGTAAATGGCAATGCACCACCCCCGACAAAAAAAGGTTTTGTTAGTTTTGAATGACATATCTAATGTAGAGAACTGTGTTTAGAGTTTTGCAAAAGGTTGTTTTTCAATTGCAAACTGTGTGTAAAGCATATAATGTGCTTGTAGTTTTGCAGACTTGGTCTTAAGATTCTGTAAATGAGTGAATGGTTTCAGTGAGTGAGCCTCAAGTCACACTTTTAGTGTCTAAGCAATTTGAAAAAACTGTAAAACAAACTGTGACAGAGGTCACCTATATGGAACGAACCAAGAACATCTTAAAATTGCATGGGACCGAGAAGCATAAATGGCAGCAAAAAAGACTGCCATAAAAAAAACCCAAAAGACAATTATTTTAATGCAAAAAAAAATAAAAAATTCACACATCAGTTTCAGTTTCTGTTTGTTAGTAATCTGTACTTAATCTGTGTTTCAGAAAGCCATTTTATTTTTAAAAACATGATTAAGCAGATTAAGGCCTACTCCTGTCTTAATTTAAACCCTGTCTGGGAAACTGCCCCCAAAGGTTTCACAAAGTTATTCTTGTCTCTATAACTTATGGATTACTAAAGACATGTTTATGGGTAAATAAAATATTAATAATACAAATAAAATGAATATCAAAACATATTTTAAATATAATGAAGTCATTTTATTATAGAACTCATCAGCCTGCAGCAGCCAATATGATGTTCCTGGAAACAAAACAGAGACAGAACAGTACAAACAAACTATACAACCAACTAAACACCAAATTACAAAAACATTATTAGGCTATGTGAAAGTGAATAAAGTTCACTTTGTTCACTGTGTGTGTGTGTTCAGTTATTAATATGTGCTGTGTAAATTAGCCTTCATACACTTAGAAATTATATATAGCCTAACTTTAAAAAACAAACAATAACCCATATAGATAAATTATAATAATTGTATAATATTGAGAATTTAGCCTACTTAATATACATTGTAACATAAGGCTTCTTTACGCTAGCACAGTAGTCAGTTAAGCAATTAATTAATATTTTATATTAATATGTATGTAGCCTAGGCTACATCTAAAGGTAAGTCTGCTTTTAAAAAAAAAAAAATATATATATATTTCACTTCGACGTACAGATTGTGCGCGTTAAGAAACACGTTCAAATTTGTCGTCTTAACATGGTAAAACTGTGCGTCTTTACATGTACTAAAGTAACGCGACCAGAATGTGCATGTCAACACACACAAAAGAAACACGTAAAAAATTGCCGCGTTAACGCGAACAAATGGTGCGTGTTGACACGGTCAAAAGTCACGCGTTTCGTTTAAAGACATTTGGCCCCGTTCGCGTTCCATATTGGTTTAGCGTATGGGTCTGTCACGTGATTAAGGAATGACTTAAACCCGAAGACTTGTCAGACGTGAGGTGAGCTTAAATCTTAATGAAGACCCAGGTAAAGAATGAATTAATCTTTTCTGTATCTTTTCATTGTAGTTTTGTATTGTTTGTAGTGTGATCAACGTTTGCAGAGTAGTAGATGTGTTGGGGAAGCAACACGTAACATTTTAATTACATTTTGCTAAAATGAACGAAATGACTCGAAAAAAGATTCGTTCATTTTGCTGAACGAGACTCAAAAGTCTGAGTCGGTAAAAGGATCAGCGAGGGGGATTCAGACGAGGACCGTGACGTCAGCAGCTCTGATTGGCTGAAGGGAGTGATCAACAAAATCTGATTGGTCACAGACCAAGTTGATGAGACATTTGAATTCCGAATGAAGTCTCAAGTTTAACCACTCAACATATTTTTTCGCATGTAATGTTACTTTTGCTGCTGATGTGTTGTTCAATATAGATTTGTGTGTACCATTGTAATGATTCTGCCAGTGTAAACTTATTAAACATATTTACTCATATTTGGAAATTGTATTCACCTTATTTTCCGCGACAACAAGGGTGGCGCCATTACGTTCGTTTTGTCATCTTACTTCCGGTTGAGGGACCTAAGCTAGTAGTCGCTAGCGGTAATCATATAGCTGTAACGGTAGATGAGTATTATATGCTCAGTTAGGGGCTGTCATAACAATTAGATTAAGATCAGTTGCATCAACAATGTTACAAATACAATGTGAAGAGATCGGAGTGTCGCGATGCACTTTACAAATTACACCCACCACCTTAAGACGAGGAGCACCTGAGGCAATGGCTGAAGGCGCTAAACTTGAAGTGCACACCCAAGCGCCCTTCTTCATACCTTTTCATGGACGGGAAGCTGACTGACGAATACTTTACCCCAAGAAATGGCTCGGCTACGAAGTTCCAGTAAAGAAGTCACAGCGGGTGCTGAACAGGTTGTCATATTCAGGTAAGCTAATTTAGCTAGCCATGTGCATGTTAGCCTAATGTTAGATTTCGTGAAGTCTGTTCTATGAATACATTTGAGATCAGTAACGAGCAGTTCACAAAATACAACGAATCTTGCATTATTACAGTTGCCATATTTCATATGTAAGATAGTACAATGGTACGTATTTACGATAGGATTATGGTATATTATAGTCTAACAATATCTTAGATTATTCCTGTAAATTACAGAGATTGCAGATGATAGCAGGCCAGCTACATTTCTCATATTGATATTGACCTAACTATTAACACTAGAGTTAGAGATTGCGTACATACTGTCTCGTTTTTAATGCATCTCTCTCTCACACTGTTTTGTTAAAGTATGGGTGCAATCTTATATTAATTCTCATGATGAATTATTACTAATGTAAAAATATGTTTATGGTTATATTATTTCCAAAGATGCATTGATGAGTGTAAGTGATGCAGTGGACAACTGTGAGGATGATCACATCCAGATGCCCTGAACTGTGATGCAGAAACACAATAGGAGGATCCATCCGTCTCTGACCACAACTACACTTCAAAATCACAATTCAATCTGAAGCGTCCTACATCTGATATGATGAGAACACAATGTGTTGAGCCAGCGCCATTGTACGCAACTGCAGAGAAACAACCACCATTCATTCAGTCGCCGAACACCTTACCAATACATACTCCAACAACTTCCAGCTACACACTTGGGATCAGCTCCTGACGACTCTGATGGAGCTGCGTCCTAATTTATTGCAGGGTGATCTTGCTGAAAGGTTTAGTGTTTCTAAACCTGGTTTTGTGGTAAATTCAAAACTGCAAATTCAGGGTTCCTGGAATATCTTCGTGCAAATGATGAAGTACCGGCAGACAGAGGCTTCACCATTACTGATCTGCTCTCTGTCAAGTCACCTTTATTTATATAGTGCTTTTTATCAATGCAGATTGTGTCAAAGCAGCTTTACATTGATAATTGGTATATAATTTTGGCTGCACAAAATTGCAACTCTTAAAGAAAATGGTGTCAGTATCCATCTTAAGTAAATTCAGTGTTAATTCATTGCAATGTAAGAATCAATAGTTATTAATTTAGTTAATTTATATCAGTATTGGAGTAAACAGTGATGTCAACATCCAGCTAAGTTCAGTTCGCATACAATGTATGGCACGACAGCCAGTAGCACAGTTCCTCAACAAACCATCCATACCGGCGTGATGAATATGATCCTCAACTGGATATGACAACAACGCAGCCCTGAAGTATCAGCAGAGATCGAGTCAACTAGATCATCCATTGTGAAGGCCTCATCGACACGACAGCCAGTAGCACAGTTCCTCAACAAACCGTCCATACCGGCGTGATGAATACGATCCTCAACCGGATGGAACTGAAATAAACACTTTGATTGTTGCGATCCTATCAGACTGATTCGTAACAAAGCTCTGTTCGCCAGAGGAGAACTGGCCCCCTGACTAAGCCTGGTTTCTCCCAAGGTTTTTTTTCTCCATTTTAACACCTATTTGCCACTTTTTTGCCACCTGATGTCACCTGATGGAGTTTGGGTTCCTTGCCGCTGTCGCCTTTGGCTTGCTTAGTTGGGGACACTTGACATTTGACTTGACATTTGATATTCAACAGTATTCTTGACATTTAATCAACAGTGCTTCTGATCTGCCTGCATTGACACTATTCTTTAAGAGCTGCTGTGCAGCCAAAATTATGTACCAGTTATCAATGTAAAGCTGCTTTGACACAATCTGCATTGTAAAAAGCGCTATATAAATAAAGGTGACTTGACTTGACAATGTTGTCAATGCAGGCAGATCAAAACACTGTTGAATATCAAAGGAAGGTGAAACCTGTCATTCCAGCATTCACCAAGAGAGGCATGCAGCTCTCCAAAGAAGACACCACCAACAGCAGGCGCATCGCCAATGTATGCGTTCATGTTGAGCGGGTCATATGACTGAAAACCTTCAAAATCCTTTCTTACAACAGTTCCAATTAACCTCACCCCTAAAATTGATCATTTAGAGAATTTGCCCAGTTTAACCTTCTAAGCAACATAATTTCTGATGTAGAGGATGAATAAGTGTTGATTTGTAGGTATGTTTGTGCTGTGGTTTTGCTTTAATCAGTGTAAATAGTGTATGTAGATATTTTTATAAACCTTTACAATATGACCAGATGTGATGTTTTTTTTAATCTTTACAATGTGGCCAGATGTTAGCGGTCAGTATTTTTTTTTTTTATAAAACCATATAATGTGAGCTCTTACAATTTAAAGGAATTAAGTCTTCTGATTTTAATTGAATAAGTCATGTCAAGTTTGCAAATTAATTGGTTTAGTCTTTTAATCTTGGTTTATTGCATATGAAAATTAAATGGTGAAACATTATCTTTACATGAAGGTCAGAAAAAGGTGTCTGGCTTCCTGATAACAACTCTTATAACTGATTTTATCACAACTTATTAAATTATACATTTTCTAAAATACAAATCAAAGTTATCTTGTTTAACAAAACTGATTTAAAATAATTCCAGTCTTCTTCACCTACACCCTCTACATGCTGCTCCATCTACTCCTGATGGTTTCCTCTGGCCACTTCTTCATATCGTCTACCAGTTACGGCCGTTAACAATGACGATATGAGACCATCTGATCGTCGTATAAAATTTTCTCCGTGCTCCCAATTTAAAACATTTACTGCATTAACGTTATTTGTAATTTCTCTAAAGTTATAGCTCGCTATAAACAATCTTTAAACTACTGATCTAGCTACCGGATGTGCCGTGTCAGTTTAGCGGAAGTCGGATGACAAAATGCGGAAGAGCGGAGAATTAAAAATGAGCGTGGCGGAATAAGGTGAATAGGCTACACTGCATACAGGTCCTTCTCAAAAAATTAGCATATTGTGATAAAGTTCATTATTTTCCATAATGTAATGAAAAAAATTAAACTTTCATATATTTTAGATTCATTGCACACCAACTGAAATATTTCAGGTCTTTTATTGTTTTAATACTGATGATTTTGGCATACAGCTCATGAAAACCCAAAATTCCTATCTCAAAAAATTAGCATATTTCATCCGACCAATAAAAGAAAAGTGTTTTTAATACAAAAAAAGTCAACCTTCAAATAATTATGTTCAGTTATGCACTCAATACTTGGTCGGGAATCCTTTTGCAGAAATGACTGCTTCAATGCGGCGTGGCATGGAGGCAATCAGCCTGTGGCACTGCTGAGGTGTTATGGAGGCCCAGGATGCTTCGATAGCGGCCTTAAGCTCATCCAGAGTGTTGGGTCTTGCGTCTCTCAACTTTCTCTTCACAATATCCCACAGATTCTCTATGGGGTTCAGGTCAGGAGAGTTGGCAGGCCAATTGAGCACAGTAATACCATGGTCAGTAAACCATTTACCAGTGGTTTTGGCACTGTGAGCAGGTGCCAGGTCGTGCTGAAAAACGAAATCTTCATCTCCATAAAGCTTTTCAGCAGATGGAAGCATGAAGTGCTCCAAAATCTCCTGATAGCTAGCTGCATTGACCCTGCCCTTGATAAAACACAGTGGACCAACACCAGCAGCTGACATGGCACCCCAGACCATCACTGACTGTGGGAACTTGACACTGGACTTCAGGCATTTTGGCATTTCCTTCTCCCCAGTCTTCCTCCAGACTCTGGCACCTTGATTTCCGAATGACTTTGGACCACTGAGCAACAGTCCAGTGCTGCTTCTCTGTAGCCCAGGTCAGGCGCTTCTGCCGCTGTTTCTGGTTCAAAAGTGGCTTGACCTGGGGAATGCGGCACCTGTAGCCCATTTCCTGCACACGCCTGTGCACGGTGGCTCTGGATGTTTCTACTCCAGACTCAGTCCACTGCTTCCGCAGGTCCCCCAAGGTCTGGAATCGGTCCTTCTCCACAATCTTCCTCAGGGTCCGGTCACCTCTTCTCGTTGTGCAGCGTTTTTTGCCACACTTTTTCCTTCCCACAGACTTCCCACTGAGGTGCCTTGATACAGCACTCTGGGAACAGCCTATTCGTTCAGAAATTTCTTTCTGTGTCTTACCCTCTCGCTTGAGGGTGTCAATGATGGCCTTCTGGACAGCAGTCAGGTCGGCAGTCTTACCCATGATTGCGGTTTTGAGTAATGAACCAGGCTGGGAGTTTTTAAAAGCCTCAGGAATCTTTTGCAGGTGTTTAGAGTTAATTAGTTGATTCAGATGATTAGGTTAATAGCTCGTTTAGAGAACCTTTTCATGATATGCTAATTTTTTGAGATAGGAATTTTGGGTTTTCATGAGCTCTATGCCAAAATCATCAGTATTAAAACAATAAAAGACCTGAAATATTTCAGTTGGTGTGCAATGAATCTAAAATATATGAAAGTTTAATTTTTATCATTACATTATGGAAAATAATGAACTTTATCACAATATGCTAAGTTTTTGAGAAGGACCTGTATATTAAATGGGCTTGTAATGCATTAGTCATACTGAAATAAATAAGAACAAGTAATATAATGAATTCCAAGGATGAATAAGTAAACTTAAAAAATATACTCAAATTTAACTTTAGAAACACCACAACTTCAGAATATTAAATGATGTATTTTTTAAATATACTTTCAGTGAATTGTTACAATGATCATTTTCAGCACACAGTTAAAATATACCTCAAATATATTTTTTTAAAAGTGCAAATAAATACACTTTAAAAAAATAAACTGAACTTACACTTCAAGTATATTTTTCTAAAATATATTTTTTAGAAAATATACTAAAGTACAATTATTTTAAAGTGTGTTAAAAGTTGCATTGTGAAAATATGATGCTAATATACTTTTTATATATTTAAAGATAAAATAAATAAAAAATAAAATAAAATTTTTTTGTTAGTATATTTGCAATGTACTATAGAAAAAGGGAATATATTTAAAATACAATAAAGTATACTTTTTTTTCACTAAGGCATACTTGGAGCCAACCAGCACTTTGGATCTTGCCGGTAGTACACGATGACGTCAGATTTTGTGACGTTGCTCCGACTTTGCTTTTCAAACCGGAAGACAGAAATCGCTCTGAAAAATGCAAAAATAACTAATTTCAAATTATAAATTAAAAATGTAGTTCCTTTTAGTGTTTTCAATGATGTGCAGCTTATACATATCTGTTCACAGCTCAAAATATGTGTTCTGGGGTTTCATGACCCTTTAAAAATATCCTTAGACCTCCAAGGTTTATAAAGGTTGTGAATGGGGGGCCACGTTTTGAAGTCAAAAATAAAGCATCCATCCATAAAAAAGTAATCCATACAACTCCAGTGGATTAATAAAGGCCTTCTGAAGCAAAGCAATGCGTTTTTGTAAGAAAAATATCCATATTTAAAATTGTATAAATTCAACCATATGCAGAATGCGCAAGTCGACTTGCACCAAATGAGTAGACATGATGTATGACGCAGGATGTAGGAGTAAGCTTAGACGCCTCTCGCAGTTCAAACAAATAGGGCTGTGCAACAAATTTAAGCTCCTCTTATATCAAAATCATCAGAAATTTCTCTTTAAAAATTATCATTTTAGACTTATAATCTCTGACCGGTGATTTGTTTTTCTCTATCCTCTGCGGTCGTCATTACGTTGTGTGTCAGGTCAAAGGATTTAACGTTTAAAAAGGTTTGCTTGCTATTTAATCAATATATGTAATCAAATGTTTTCAAATGTGTTATAGGAGGGGGCATGAATGTCTAAAGATCAAATTTGAATCACCAACCTCTTTGTGCTTCAAGAAAAAATAAATTTTTTAAATGTATTTCTTTCATATTATTTATATTGCTTTATATGATCTGTGTATACTTGTATATATGTGTGTATTTCATTTTTAATTATTAAATTTTCTGCTACTGTAGTTCTGTGCTGTGTTATCTAATGATGAAGGTTTTTAATGTCACAAGACGATGCTCTGAAGTAGGCTAGTAAATTTCCATTGCCTTTGCTTTGGTATAATAGTTGAACTTGTGCTGGTCAGGTAAAATTTGACCGAGCAAGCATGGAGAAAGCCGCAACTAATATTAGTCAATAAAATGCTAATTTTTTTAATCACTTCTTCTCCTGCCTCTGTTTGATTAATTAATGTAGTATAATATTCAATGGACCAAATGTCACAATGAGAAAGCATGTATTTACATATTCAGTCATAAGGAGGATCTAAAGCAGCGTCATCGCCATCAGGAGAGTCATACTGTAGGTCTACATTTTACAGAGGAAGCACATCTACCACCTCTTAAATACAAGTACCAGAAGGAAGAAAGTAGCAGCCTTGCCTCCATCATAGGACAATAATTCATAAAATTGGTTTTGCGTGATACATCCCCCATAACTTAAACACCGGACGAAGTCAAAGGAACAACAAAGATACATTTGAGAAATGTATTTACTTTAGCTATTGCTGAGGAGTTATTTTCATAGTTAGACACCACTATAGCCAGAAGCGCTACTAAGAGGATAGGTTCGGAACTTCTGACTTTGTAGTCAATTTGCTTTATTCCAGTCATGTCATTGTCATAAGAGGGAGGTTAACCTTGATCTATTGTTATGTCTTGAGACTTTATTTTATTTGTCATTTGTTCTGTGTGCTTTTGTGGTGTTTGTTTTCTTTTTTTTGGTTTGTTTTCTCTACATGTCTACGGCTACCCTTCTCAAGGAGGTAATTGGGTTCACCTGTTGCTGATTTGCTGGCCATTAACTTCAGATCCACTGATTGGCTGCAGCCAGGAGAAAGCCAGCATATAAAGCCAGCTCTGTCTCCCAGCAAGCTGAGAGGGTTGCAGAATGTAGCTTGCCACAGATAACGACTGGTTTTTGTTAATGACAAGTGCTGTCATTGGTGTTGCTGAGAATGTAGTTGAAGACTTATAGGCTTTTTTCAGAATTTAAAATGTTCTTTTAAGTAAACCTGCAGGGGGGTGGGTGCCCTTTTTGTTTGAAATTGCTTTTCTCCTGGTTATGTGTAGTGAGGGAGATAGGCAAGTTCATTTGTTATTTATTTTCTATTTGGTTATGTATAGGTAAGAAACTGTAAACTGAGTTAGAAACTTTTTGTTTATGTTGGCCTTTGCCCCCTCCTGAAGCTTATGTTTTTCCCTTCATCTTTTACATTTGATTTAATAAATATCATCTTAAGCTCATTGGTTCTGGATGTGTGTTACTGGGGTGGGAAACAAGAGGTTCTTGTGCTCTCTCCCCAAAAATTTGTTACGGCCATGCCATTACCCCTAGACTAAAAAGGGCTGGCGTGTAACACTATCTTGTGCACCTGTATTGAGCTGCATGTAGATATAATGCTTTAAGCTATGTGCTTGATTTATAAATCGAGGGAACGAAATAGTAAATCGTGTGCACGTTTTAGTAAATCGAGGGAGCAAATTAGTAAATCGTGCGCACGATTTAGACTTTTTTTTTTCTGCATGTCATGTCCGGGGCTCCGTATATTTGAATATTATAACTGGATATAATTAAGCAATAACACACAAGCTGGGTTCACAAATTTGAGTACAATTGTAAACTTGATATTGCTTTTATACAAACATTCAATTAAATTTCATTCAATTTTTATTTTTAAAACATTATTCTCAACATTATTTATGCATTTGTAATTTTACTAATTCAGATCCAGCTTCTGTGCCACCTCTGCAGTGCAAAGATGAATGTTGTTATTGGTTTCATTTGATTGGTGACAGCTCCATATAGTGTCTTATTCTAAATGTATTTATTGATTAAAAAAGAAATTTTTCAGGAGGTAATGTGGGCCTAGGATTAGTTCACTTTCAAATTAAAATTTCCTGATAATTTACTCACCCCCATGTCATCCAAGATGTTCATGTTCTTCTTTCTTCAGTCGAAAAGAAATTAAGGTTTTTGATGAAAACATTCCAGGATTTTTTTGGACTTCAATGGCCTCCAAAAGGTTGAAGGTCAAAATTACAGTTTCAGTGCAGCTGAAGAGAAAAGAGTTAGTTCAAGATGAGCATTTATGGTTAAAATGTATATCATTTAAAAAAATTTTTAGAAAATGAGCAATGGTTTCTCTAGATAAGACCCTTATTTCTCATCTGGGATCGTGTAGAACGCTTTGAAGCTGCACTGAAACTGTAATTTTGACCTTCAACTGTTTGGGGTCCATTGAAGTCCACTAAGGAGAATAATCCTGGAATGTTTTCATCAAAAACCTTAATTTCTTTTTGACTGAAGAAAGAACAACATGGACATCTTGGATGACATGGGGGTAAGTAAATTATCAGGAAATTTTAATTTGAAAGTGAACTAATCTAATTGCTGGTCTGGTCTTGGTCTCGCCCTGCCTTTGTTTTGGTCTCGGATTAGGTGTTCTTGATGACTGGGATCAATGAAACCAAATACAAACCATAAAAAAAAAACCTTCCCAGAGGATCAGAGCTCAAGCTTCAGCTGGCGCTGCGTGTTCAGCTCCTCCAGCTTCCACCTCAGCTCAGCCTCCAGAAGAAGACTAGTCATAAATAAATCAATAATAAAAAATAACTCAATAAATAAATAAATATAATAGGCTAAATTCTTCTTGCTAAATGTGACAGAATCTCCCTCCATCAGGACCAGTTATGGTTGCACTAAATAAAACGCCTTCACTGCTGTGTGTGCACAAGAATGGAGAGCACAAATTCCTCTGGCCACACATCACTTTCACTTTCACTTTAGCCTACACCTTCTATAACGGTCTATAAGGGGCTGGGCTATTTATACGGATAAACGTAGGTCCTCCTTAAGTGTCACTCACATGTGAGAAAAACCGTGATTCTCAGTTGTCTCTTTGTCAAAGTTGTCACGAAGTTTCGGCCACTGGGGGCGGCTCATGAATGAAGAGCACAGTAGAGATCATACTGTATTCGGAATCTACACAGCTCTACAAAAACATACAGACGATGTTACTGCTGTTTCTCATCTCATTGCTTTTGGATGGTAAGTGGACTTCTGTCTTGGAAGCAAGTAGCCTATTTAGTAGCTGCACATCCCCTCGGTGAACAATCAATCACTACACGATTGAATAACTGGCTGCTGAACCTATGTTGGTCGGGCTTCTTTTTTGCAATGTATTTGCGGGTTGTTTTGAACGAGCTGTAAAACGGGGACAGCTCAAGTCAGAAAACCAACAACCGGGTCTGTCCACTGCAGTAAAATTAGGCTGTTTTGCGGTTTGAACTTCAGATTTCGTGTGGCTATAAACCCGCAGTGCGCTGTAGACATGCAAATAATATCGCATATATTCCGCTTTGTGTAAACTTTCACAGTGCAGTTTTGGGCCGCTTAACCCATCCTGTAGCCAAGTTCATACCTTCACTTTTCTAATTTGTGAAAGGTTTCATAATGCAGTTTCAGATAACCTTTCCCTGAGTGTTTAACTTCACTATTTTGAACTGTGAGAGCTTTCACATTGCAGTTTGGTCAGTTAACCCCGCCCTGAGTCTTTAACGTCAACATTCTGATTTGTGAAAGCTTTCATTTCTAAAATAGGCCTACATTCATAATCATAGTGTGTCCCCGACTTTACTTCCACAGACTTCAGCCTTAACTTGAAAACGCATCTGGTGTACAAGCTGTTTATCCACCATACGCCCCATGAAGCTTTGCACGATTTGTAGCTTCCGTTTACTCAATCTATCAAAGAAAGTCGGCATGAAATGGAAGTTGCGATTGTCTTTTCTTCCCTATGTGACGTCTATCCGGGTGAAAAGAAAAGTAAAGAAAAGCTGAGTGCGATGAGATGACTTTATTCTGTTCACCCCTTCAACCATCGAACATTAAAAAGAAGCGTGTAAAACATTAACTTCTTTCAATGGATTGCCCCAGTCTCACACAGTGTTTTCATTTGAAACTGAGGTTACTAGTGTGTTATCAGATTAAGATAAGCTAAAGCCGGGCACACATACGACTTGCTAAAACATTCTAAGACTATGCTCAACATACAGCGATTGTTTCCTGCTCCTGAAGCAGATTTATATACTTTCACATGGAATTTGAACACCGACTGTAATCGCAGACTGAACGCAACTGGACGCGTTTGAGCGCGATCAGTCATAAGTATCAATTTACATTCATAATCGGCCTTACAATCGTTAAGTGTGTGCGCAGCTTAACAGGGAACGTTTCCATAACTTTCACTAACGTTATGTATAAGTTTTATAAATGTTAGAAAAAAAACATTTCTAAAATAATGTTTCAGGAACATTCTTATAATGTTTTCATAGTTAAAATACATTCTCATAACGTTGAGAGGAAACATTCTTAGAACAACATTGTTGGAACGTTCTTACCATGTTATTTGTACTTGACTGATGTTCTCAGAATGTTGAACAAAAACGTTCTCATAACAACGTTCTTGAAACGTCTTTATCATGTTAAAATACATTCTCTTAACGTTGAGAGGAAACATTCTTAGAACAACATTGTTGGAACGTTCTTACCATGTTATTTTTACTTGACTGATCTCGTAATGTTGAGAGAAAATGTTCTTAGGATAAAATTCTCAGTACATCCTTTTAATGTTATTATTATTTGCTGAATGTTTAATGTTATTATAATATGTTCTGAGTACAACGTTTATAAAAAACGTCCTTACATTGTAATCTGTACTTAATGAATGTTCTCATTATATAGAAAAAAGGTTGTGAGAACAACGTTCATGGAACGTCCATACAATGTTATTTTTACTTACAAAAACATTCTCATAACATTGAGAGAGAACGTTCTTAGAACAACATTGCTGTAGCGTCTTTATGATGTTATTATTTGCTAAATGTTTTTGAAATGTTAGCTGGATGTTCATCTAACATTTTTTTTAAAATTTTAAATAGAACACTGTAAATTCTAACAAGTTCAGTTTACTTGCAAAAATAAGGCAATCGGTTTCCAAACTTTTTTTAATGCAAATTTACAGGGAAAACTGAAGTAAAATTAATAATCTATTAAAAGTAAAGAAATCTAACTCTTCCCAAGTAAATTAAGTAATAAATATCAAGTTAGTTTAATGTCAATTCTAGTTAACATACTCTAGAATATTTACTAATCTTACTTAAGATTTAATAGTAAGATTACACGAGAAATTCCATTTAACTAACAGTGTTATATTGTTTTCTGCAAACATCTTAAATACTATTATTCTCAACATGGCTTTAATCTGCCATTTTATGCTACGTAGACTTAAAAAACTATGTGCAATCGGTTTCCACATTTTCTTCAAGTAAAGTGAAAGAAGAATAGTATGTTGTACTGACAAAAGCTTCATTAGTATAGTTCACTTACACAAGAGTACTACTAACTAAAAGAAGAACTGTAGAGAGTACTTAATTTACTTTAAATAAAATTTTATTGTCACCATTGTTGTGGCTTGCATGCTGAATGTTGAGATCTGTGTGTGGCTCAAGTGGTCAGCTGTAAGCTACCGTTACAGATACTCAATTAAAAGGTTAACAAGCTGTTGATAACAGTGTTAGCACAAATATTTTAAAACATTACTACTGAACACGAAAATTGGACATCTAACTAAACAACATTCAGTTAGATTCAGATCATCTTTTAAAAATTATCTTTTTATTACTTCTCTTCCTTTGAAACCACAAACAATGATTTCCTGATGCATGGCTGCACCAAAATGGAGAGAATTATAAAATATTTAACAAAGTTCCAAGTGCCCAACCAAAGGGAACATGAATCAACATCAAAAAAACTTTTTAGGAAAATCAACAAACTAATTGATCTTAACTTGGGTTTTCTGAGTAAACAAGCCATTAATAGACAGCAAGAATATAGCTTTTACTTTTATTTCACCGAAGTAGATCCACTCTGCAAACATAACGTTGAATCCTCAGTCCGTGTGATTCTGCACTGTGTGGAGGGATGTCTTGACATGTCTTGAAAATTTTTTGTAATTTTACTCAAATTACATTAGTTATGGGAACTATCTGTTCTAAAATTTCAGCAACAATTACAAATTTGTAGTAAAGTCAACATTTTGGTTAAAATCAAGTAAACATACTAGTGTTTTTATAGTAAGGAATACTATTTGAATTTACAGTGAACTGAAGAGAACATGAAGCCACATTGTGACCTTCTCTGAATGTTCTGGGAACGTTACTAGGTGACAGTTTAACCCGCTAGAAATTTTACGTTCCCAGAACATTCTCAAAACATCCACTGGTGTTAAGGATGTTGTCTAGTAACGTTCCCAGAATGTTCAGAAACAGTCACGATGTGGAGTTCTTTTAAGGGTTGGGGGACGTTATTTGGTGGACCTTCAGGGAACATTCAGGACATTCTGGGAATGTTTAGGGGACTATTACTATAGGACGTTCTGTTAACTTCCCAAATGTCCTCTTTGTAACGTTCTCACACGACCATAAAATAACCAAAATAGAACATCCCCCTAAACTCATATCGGGAACATTATTAAATTAACCAGGACCATGTGGCAATTAATGTCCAAAATATCCTCATTGTAACGTTCTTATGTAACCATAAAATTAACCAAATTGGAATGTCCCCCTAAAATCATATAAGGAACCTTGAACTGCAGCACTTTCATTACCAAAAGAGGACGTTTTATGTCCCAAATGTTCTGTAAAATGTCTGAATTTTTGTCACTTTTAGAGAACTTTTAGGCAAAGTTGCACAAGGTCACGAGAACGTCGACTTCTGCTTGGGTGTTTATAGAAAATAATAAAGTTTGAAGTCACCGTTATGGAGGTGAGCATTTGCTTTAGATGGGCTCTTGATTCTTGACTTTTAACATTAGATTTTCTCTGTCTGCTGTAACTATTTTATCAAGACATGCTAGTTATAACAAAAAACGCAAGAGAAATTCTTTATAAATGAATTGGGTTGTTAAGTGCTGGTGATTCAATCATCATGGAGTGTCCTGATTCACTGATCATCACCAATGTCTCAAACTATGAATGTATTAGCTGTTAGTTTTGCACTATTAATGCTTTTAATTTTTTATTTAATTTGTTATACAGACAAGAGTTTTGAGCAGTGTTTCTCAATCTCACACAGACATCATGAATCAGCGTACGATCCTCAACGATGGTGACACTAAACAAAAATATTTTTTTGTGACTTTAGTAGCTTGTTTGTGATGTGGAGAGTTAATCTGTTTATCTGAAAATTGTCACCATTGTTGAGGATCATACGCAGAATTTTGATGTCTGTGTGAATCTGTATGATGCCGTTTGAATAATTTCTGCCAAATGATAAAAACTTTCAAAGTATCAAAACATGGCAGGATTTTATACATTACCATATGACTACAACAACACGAAAGAAAATACAATATTCAGAGATCAGTGAATAAGACCACTGTATGATGAGAAAATCATCAACAATGAGCAGCCAAATCCATATGATCATTTTTTTATTTTCTCACAATTTCTTTTGTAACAAATGCATTGAAAACACAATTACAACAATTGGAGAAAACATAGTCAAAATGTTAAGGGCCAGGAGCCCAACTAAAGCAAGTGCTTACCTCCGTAACGGTGACATTTATAAATGTGATAAAATATCAACACCTCATTAAGAAGATTTGTATGAAAGAAACAAAGTCAGAGTGGTTTGTAATAAGTTAAGATGCAGAGATCTACAGAGATCTGTTAGTGTTTAATGTTCTGTTTTTGTTATCTGGGTTTTGTGCTGGAGAGTAGAGCTTGTGCTTCAGTCAGTGATGATCCAGAAACACTGATCTGCTGCATGTTGCTTTATTTAAAGGCTGCAGTAACTGTGTAGTTGCTGATGCAGTGATACAGCAGTTACATTAGTTCATGCATGTGTTGTTTTTTTGTCTTTTGTAAGATATTTAAAAAAAATTAGTTTTTATTTGAGCAGTACTTAATTTGTCAACTTTTTTGACAAGGGCAGCAGGGACATTCCATAAAATAAAAAAATAAAATATGGTTCTCTAAACGTTCAGAGAACGTCCTGAAAGGTTCTGTGAAGGTCTGCCAAATAACGTCCCCCAAACCTTAAAAGAACTCCACATCGTGACCGTCTCTGAACATTCTGGGAACATTACTAGACAACGTCATTAACACCAGTGGGGACGTTTTGAGAATGTTCTGGGAACGTAAAATTTCTAGCGGGGCAGGGTGTTGTGAACGTTCAGAAAATATATACGTTTTCATAACATTTCCAAAATGATAGAATGGAATGTTCCTCTAACGTTCACATAAACCAAGAAAAAAACTTTCTTAATACATTAAAAAAAACTGGACGTTTTCAACGTGTACAAAACATTCAGAAATAACGTTTTCATAACATTTCCAAAATGATAGAATGGAATGTTCCTCTAACGTTCACATAAACCAAGAAAAAACATTGATACATTAAAAAAACTGGATGTTTTGAACGTTTAAAAAACATTCCGAAATAACATTTTCATAACTTAAAGAGAATGTTAACAAAACGTTCTGACAACTCCTTTTTGTTAGCTGGGCTATAACTGTTCATTTTTGTTCTGCAGGCGCTTCTGGTGCAGAATCAGATGAGACAGTGACCGTGATGGAGGGAGATTCTGTTACTCTACACACAAATCTTACTGAAGTACAGAACGAGGATACGATACTGTGGCTGTTTGGACCTAAAGACTCTGTCATATCTCAAATAACAAGAAAGAATGACCTAACTTCACTTTTTATAACCGATGACAGGAGATTCAGAGACAGATTGCAGGTGGACCAAAAGACTGGATCTCTCACCATCAGAAACACCAGATTCAGACACTCTGGACAATATAAACTCAGCATCTCTGGAGAAAAGACGACCACGAAGATATTTAACGTCACTGTCATTGGTGAGGATCTCACAAGTATATTTTTCTATGTAAACACATGACACTGTATAGTATAAAAGCAGTATTAAAATATTCCAGCTCTGATCTGATTTTTTTTTTTTTTTTTCAGGTGTGGTTGTTGAGACGGATGGAGTGAAGTCAGTGTCAGTGATGGTGGGACATTCTGTCACTCTACACACTGATCTTACTGAAACACACACAGATCTGATAGTGTGGAGGTTTGGAGATAAAGGCGTTCTCCTGGCTAAATTCGATGTAGAAATGAACAAAACCACCTTAAATGATGCTGATGAGAGATTCAGAGACAGACTGCAGCTGGATCAGACTGGATCTCTGACCATCACAAACACCAGAACCGAACACGCTGGATTTTATGAAGTACATATCAGAGGACGTGAAAGCTCACAGCGATTCCTACTGACTGTCACTGGTGAGTTTTACCAAGTCTTCCAGCGTAATGACGTACAGTGTAGTTAAATCAGATACTTGGATTCATGGAGATGACATTCGTGTTTTCGTCATTTTGATAAAGATCATTTCAATATTACATTTTCAATATAATATCTTGATGTGGATGAACTCACAAACCTCTTTGACTCTACCTGTACTGAAATACTAGATTTTGTTGCCCCACTAAGGGAAAAACGCACTAAAACGCTATCTGAACCTTGGTTAAATGACCATACCCGCTCTCTCAGACGGGCCTGAGAGAAAATGGAAAAAGGACAAACTTCAAGTGTCATTTCAAATTTTAAAGAACACATTACATATATACCAGGGAGTGGTTAAATCCGCAAAAAAAATTTATCTCACCTGGTTGCTAATAATAATCAGAGGCCTCAGGTTCTTTTTAAAGTGTTTAACTCTCTTGTTAACCCTTGTGAAACAGATTGTGTTGTGCCATCCACTTTGTTGTGTGAAAATTTTCTGAAATATTTCATAGATAAAATTGCTGGCCTGAGTTTATCACCTACATTTACTAGTGACCCCTTGGTTCCATCTTTACGCAAAGCTGCCTTCCAACAGTTTGAGCCAGTCACATTACATGTTCTCTCTGACATAGTTAAGCAGCTCCGCCCTACAAACTGCCTGCTGTATAGTATCCCTCCCCGATTACTCAAAGAGTAATTTTAAGTATTCAGGTTATTTTAAGGTTCCAGTATTTTAAGCTTGGTTAACGCATCTCTCAGCTCAGGGTGTGTTCCCGTAGCTTTTAAACATGCAATCGTGCAACCCCTCTTAAAAAAGAAAAATCTGGATCATTCGGTTTTATCTAATTTTAGACCCATTTCTAAACTCCCATTTTTATCTAAAGTCATGGAGAAGGTAGTTTTTAAATCAACTGCAATCATTTCTAGATGATTTTTGCATTTATGAAAAGTTCCAGTCTGGTTTTAAACCCCGCCATAGTACTGAAACCGCCCTTCTAAGAGTATATAACGATCTTCTCTTAGCAGTTGATTCAGGAAAATCAGCTGTTTTAGTCCTTTTAGATTTGACTTCTGCCTTCGACACTGTAAACCACTCTATCCACTTATCCCGACTCGAACAAAGTGTTGGCGTTACGGGTACGGCCCTGAAATGGTTTAAATCATATTTGACAGATAGGAGTTTTGCTGTACACCTTGGGAATTGCTTTTCATCTGCTGCACCTCTTTCTTGTGGGGTTCCCCAAGGTTCCATTCTGGGACCAATCCTCTTTTCCCTGTACATGCTGCCCTTAGGGTCCATTTTTAAAAAAACATAACATTTCTTTCCACTGTTTTGCAGATGATGTACAAATCTATTTGCCTGTAAAAACCAATGAGAAGAACAACATCCAACCTTTGTTAGACTGCTTGAGTGATCTCAAAATTTGGTTGGATCAGAATTTATGTCTCAATGATAAAAAGACTGAAATTGTTGTGTTTGGTCGTGCGGGACATTTAAGTGATTGTGCAGATGCTCTTGGTACTCTATGTTCCCATATTCGACCTTTTACCAGGAATCTGGGTGTAATTTTTGATAGTGCTTTTAAATTTGATAAACAAATTAGTTCAGTTGTTAAAACTAGCTTCTTCCACTTGAGACTTCTGGCTAAGGTCAAGCAATACATGCTATGTAAAGACTTTGAAAGAGTCATACATGCTTTTATTACGTCACGATTAGACTACTGTAACTCTTTGTATGCCGGTTTGGATCAGTCATCACTCCGACGGCTACAGTTAGTACAGAACGCAGCAGCTCGACTTTTAACCGGGACCAAAAAACGTGAACACATTACACCGGTATTGGCCTCACTTCACTGGCTTCCTGTTTGTTTTAGAATTAAATTTAAAATTGCATTAATTGTTTTTAAAATCTTGAGTGGGTTGTCGCCTTTATATTTGACGGAGCTTCTACATGTCCACACACCTGCCAAAGTACTGAGGTCTTCCGACCAGATGCTCCTCGATGTGCCTAGATCTAGGCTAAAAAACAAAGGTGACAGAGCATTTGCAGTGGCTGCTCCTAATATCTGGATAGTCTACCAATTTATGTAAGAAAAGCTCAGACTATTGAAACTTTCAAGTCCTTGCTTAAGATGCATTACTATGCTTTGGCTTTCAATTCTAGTGGAGCTTTGATATCTTGACCTGTTGGTTATTTTGTTTGCACTTTGTGTAATATTGTCTGTATAATANTTTTTTTTTTTTTTTTTTTTCTTTGTTGGATCTTGTGAAGCACTTTGGTCAGTTATGATTGTTTTTAAATGTGCTATATAAATAAATTGAACTTGAATATGTAATTTGTCAAAAATATTTTTAAAGATTTTTTATTAAAGATTTTTTGCCCTACGCAATACACTAAACCTATTATATTACATATATTGAAGTTTCAGTATGTTTTCATCGAACACCTGCTGTAACATTTCAGACATGAAATGTTGTATCAGAAAATCATCACAGTAACTATGGGAAATTTCACCTCATATATGATTTATACAGAGAAATAATCAAATTTAAACAATCAGATTAAAATGAATTCTGACACATTCACTCACACTAGTGATTGTTCCTCTTTAGCTGTTCCGGATCGGGGTCTGTCTCCAGGTGAAATAGCGGGAATAGTTGTTGCTGTTCTGCTGGTTCTAGTTGCAGTTGGGTTTTGCGGTCACCGGAGTGTGGGTAAGTATTACAGCTGATACAAGGTAGACAATGTTTTTGGCTGAATAATTCCTTTGATGTAAAAGTTTTGAGTGTGTGGTTTTTGCATAACTACAATTTCAGCTTGGTCTGGGAATTTTGTATTGGTGAATCAAGATTTCTGCATTGAAATGTTCATGTGCAGATTTTCCGTACAAATATATATTTTATCGAACCGATTAATTTGCCGTATGTCATCCCACATACATCATGCCTCACAAGGTATTTTTGTTCAGTTCATATTTAAAAATGTATTTCATAACATTATTTCTGCAATTGCAATTTCTTTATAAATGCATTTATGCCGCTTATACAGCACTTGATCCCATTAACACATTTCTGTTGTCTGTTTCTGTGTGCTGCAGCGCCAGTTGAAAAGACGCCAATGTCAGCGATGGAGGGAGATTCTATAGAACTACCCACTGATGTTTCTGAACTGCAAAAAGATGACAAGATACAGTGGTGGTATTTAGATGAAAACAATCTCATAGCTGAAAAAAGTAAGACAATGAAACCATCTATACATGAAGGGACTGATGGGAGATTCAGAAACAAACTGAAAATGGATCCTAATACTGGAACACTCACCATCAATAACATCAGAGCCCTTCACGCTGGATTCTATAAACTCAAGATCAGCAGCAAAATAAGAACCAAATACAAGAGATTCATTGTTATGGTGAAAGGTAATATTTAGATGTGAACACAAATTTCAAAGTGCAAAGTATTTTAATTACTGCCATGTTAAAAATAAAAGTGCAAGATTTCAAGAATAGATTTGTAACATTACAAGAATAAATTCATGTTGTGAGAATAAAGTTATAAAATTAGGAGATTAAAATTTGTAGAAAAGTAGGTATGATTATGATTTATAGATAGACACTTGTCTACCAACATGCCAAAAGTTAAAAATGTCATCTAAATGTCCCAGGTGAAAAAAGTACACTTCCACTTAGAGTGCTCTTTTTTCCATGCACAAATCTTTTTAAAAAATACTTTAAGATAATCGTCATCTTAAGAAGTACTAAAGAAGAACATCTAAGTGTACTCAACTGTGCTATTTTGAGACACCATGAATATTAACTAAAATGTGCTTTTAACATACCATGTCTGTATTAAAATGTATTTTGTTACAACTTGTGGAATATTAAAGCTGCAGTCCACGATTTTTGGCCCTCTAGCGGTTAACAAACAGAATTGCACGCGTCTCGCAGAGGAACATTGTAGCCGGAGCTACTTTTCTCCATGCATGTCTATGGCGAGTCACGCAGTTACTGTGATACTCTGTGGCGGGTCATACCAGACCGGTCTGAAATTGTCCGAATATAAACACTTATTATAAGTACCATAATGATTCAGGATAAGACAAAAACATGGTTTGGAAAATGGATTCATGTTGTATATTCTCATTATATAATTTTTGTAAATTTTGAACACAAAAAGTTGCGGCCTGCAGCTTTAAGTACAAAGATAGTGCATGAAATTAAAGCACTTTAAATACATTATGGAAGAGTACTTTTTTTCACCTGGGGTATCTGAAAATAAAACTGAAAACTAAACAAAATTCATTAACATCATTTTTTCCTTCTGTATTTCTCTGTTTCTGTGTGCTGCTGTGACATGAAGTGGAGATGGTACCAGTGAAGAAGGGAGGTACTATCACTCTCAAGATGAATGCTAATATACAGAAGGGTGATCTAATACTGTGGACGTTTGGAGCTGAAAACCACCTTGTTATAATGCATTCAGGAATAACTGATATTAATGAGAAATTCAGAGGCAGACTGGACCTAGACAAGGAAACTGGATCACTGACCATCAGAAACATCACAGCCGATGACATTGGACATTATCATGTACAGATCATCAGCAGCAAACAGGCCCAATTCCGTAGATTCAATGTGATGTTCACTGGTGAGTAGAACACTATTTGCTATACCTTTATCTATGCAGCAGCTCCAGTTTCAGTGAATCTAATTAGTTGAGCAGCGTTCCAAGAGTTCCAGATTTCCTCGAAAAAGTTATTGTAATAAAAGGATTTTTATTAAATAATAAAAATAAAAAAAATCTTTTAACCTAGAATCTGTTTCCTACTCTATTACTTTTGTTCAAGGAAAAACATTTGTAGCAATTCATGTAGAAATTATCTGGAGTTCCCACAGACATTATTTTACTATACGAGTCTGTTAATGTCTTCAAGATATAACAGCTATAACATCATACATCTACAGTTGCAATCAAAATTATTCAACCCCCACTGGAAATCAGGTTTATTGGCAAAATATACAGACTTTCGGGTTGAACATGAACAAATCAAACAAAAGTAACTGAAATAGTGGTTTCCTAAAATTCATCTAAAAATACTTATTTTAATGACTTATGCAGTCTCAAATTTATTCAACCCCCTGAACAGAATCCCTCACAACAGCACAAATTTGAGCTTGAGCTAGAACACCAGAAATACATACCTGAAATGGCTAGGGCTTTGTTGGTTGTCACGTTTGACTGGATCATGTTAGAAATATGGCAAAAAAAAGACACAAAAATGGTCA
>RJVU01051648.1:305254-318434 GCA_003731715.1 Anabarilius grahami | reverse complement strand
TGTAGGAATGCACAAATCCTCACAGAAGCTGATATATGATGTAACAGTCTCTGTGAGCTCGTCCAGATCGGTCGCAGCAGCTTCAAAAACACTCCAATCAGTCCATTCGAAACAGGATTGTAAAGTCTGCTCTGTTTCGGTGGTCCATCTCTTGAAGTCCTTGCTACAGGTTTAGCTGATTTTAGTTTCTGTCTGTAGGTCGGTATGAGATGAACTAGACAGTGATCAGAGAGCCCCAAAGCTGCCCGTGGGACAGAGTGATATGCATCCCTTATTGCTGTGTAACAGTGATCCAGTGTATTACTGTCTCTGGTGGGACAAGTAACATGCTGTCTGTATTTTGGAAGTTCACGTGAGAGAACGGCTTTATTAAAGTCCCCGAGAATGATTAAAACAGAGTCCGGGTGTTGTTGCTCGCTCTCTGTGATCATATCAGCGAGTATCTGTAAAGCCGAGCTCACGTGCGCTTGCGGAGGAATGAAGACACTCACCAGAATGAACGAGCAAAACTCCCGCGGCGAGTAGAACGGCTTGCAGTTAATGAAGAGTGTTTCAAGATCTGGACAGCACATCTTCTTTAACACAGTTACATCTGAACACCACCTTTCGTTGATGTAAAAGCACGTCCCGCCACCGAGTGATTTCCCCGTTGATTCTGCGTCGCGATCTGATCTAAGCAGCTGAAAGCCCGGCAGACTTAACGCGCTGTCCGGAATGGCGTCGTTCAGCCAGGTCTCCGTGAAGCACAGAGCAGCCGAGTTCGAAAAATCCTTATTTGTCCGGGAGAGCAGAAGGAGTTCGTCCGTTTTGTTGGTCAGAGAACGGAGATTCGCCAGATGGATGCTGGGGAGCGCCGTTCTTAATCCGCGCTGTCTGAGCTTCACGAGAGCGCCGGCACGCTTCCCCCGTCTGCGCGCCCTCCTGAAGCGTCTTAACAGCGCTGCCGCTCCGCCGACTACAACCTTCAACAAAACGTCTGAATAATCGAAATCCGGTAAAAGATTTTGTGGTGTGTACTGCCGAATGTTCAGCAGTTCATCCCTGGTAAAACTGATGGTGTTTGAAAAACAAAAAACAGGAAAAACGAACAAAAACAGAACAAACACTGAAGAGCTATGCACTGAGGCTGCCATGCGTGGCGCCATCTTGCCTAAGATCCGTATGTGTGCGGAATGAAGCATATTTGAGGAGCCTGTTAAATATTTCATTGTGTTTTTTTTCTTTTGTAATGGCATATTTTTGATAGTTTCTGAAAAAGTTACATTCAGTTTAAGTTACCTTCATTTTTTTTTTGAGACAATTATAATTCCATATGTATGAGGCTAGTAGACCATATTTTATATGTGTTGATAAGAAATATAATAGGAAGCCCGGGTGGAAAAAGCATGTGTCTGGTTGCCATATTAAAGCCAAGGAAGCATTTAAAGTATGGAATTTAGCAGGTAGGCCCAGACAGGGGCCCCTTTTGGAACAAAAAAAATTAACTAATGCTAGGTATAAATATGCGGTTCGATATGTCTGTAAACATGAACAAATGATGAGAGCAGACTCAATGGCAGAAAATCTGCTAAATAATGTAAATGACTTCTGGAAGGACGTAAAAGTTTTAAATGGGGACAGTGTGATATTACCATGTTCTATGGAAGGTGTTTTTGGTGCAGAAAACATAGTTGAATTGTGAAGACATTATTCTGCCTTGTTTAATTGTGTAATGAATGAACCATATGAAGTGGCAAAGGTTTCTTGTTCTGATATGGTGGGCATTACAAGTAATGAAGTCCATAAAGCAATAATGTAGCTTAAAGATAGGAAAGCTAGTGGCTTGGATCAAATTACTGCTAAACATTTAAAGTTTGCGAGCCCTGGGGTGGTGGTTCTCCTTGCTAATTGCTTTAATGGCTTGATAGCACACGGTCTATGTTGACGGTAGCCCTGTTGCCTGTTAAGGATAAAGCTTACAAGGTGGGAAGTTTGGATAACTATAGACCAATTGCGCTAGCTAGTGTGTTATCCAAAGTTTTAGAAATAATTTTATTAGATCGCTAAGGGGGATATCTTGGTACCACAGACAATCAATTTGGTTTCAAAGGCGCAGCATAATTATTTGTGTATATATGCCCTGAAAGAAATAGTAGACATGTATAAAAGACAAAGTTCCTCTATTATAATTGTTTTATTGATGCTTCCAAAGTGTTTGATAGAGTTAATCATCAAAATCTGTTTAGTAAACTAAGAAAAAGTGGGGTGCCTAATAGCATACTAAGAATCTTGGTATATTGGTATGCTAATCAGAGTATGGTAGTAAAATGGGGTAATAGTGTCTCAGCTCCTTTTGGAGTAAGTAATGGAGTGGGACAGGGAGGCCTACTCTCACCAGCCCTCTTTAATGTTTACATGAATGAACTGTCAGAAATTAAGTGAATATAGGACTGGATGTATGCTTGCTAATACTTTAATCATCTTATGTATGCTGACGATTTGGTTATTTTTTTTCTTCAAGCAGTGCTGGTATTCAACAGTTGTTAAATATATGTTCTGATTATGGTATCAAATATGATGTGCATTATAATAAAAAAAGGAGTGCTGTCATGATATGTAGAACAAAAGGAGATATGGATCTTAATTTTCCAGATTTTTATCTGGCAGGGCAAGTACTAAATGTATGCACTAAAATAAAATATTTGGGACATATCATTAATGATGAAATGGGTGATGATGAGGATATGCACAGGCAGCAGCATATGCTATATGCCCAAGCCAATATGTTAGTAAGAATTTTATATGTTGTTCAGATCAGATTAAGATAAACCTTTTTAGAACATTTTGTACCTCTTTTTATACTGCTCCTTCATGGGTCAAGTTTAAAAAAGTGAGCTTATGTAAGCTTCAGACTGCCTACAATGATTGTATGAGAATTCTCTTGAAAAAACCGGGGTGGAGCAGTGCAAGTAATCTGTTTTGTATGTCAAGAGTATGAACTTTTATGGCTTTAATGAGAAATCTGATGAATAAATTTATTTGTCTTTTTTAAAATTGTATGTTTTTTGTTTCTTTTCTAATGGACCTTGAGTCCGGAAATAAGTTGAATATATAATATATGCTGTGAAGGAATACTCTTTTGGTCGTCTTCTTAACATTACCACCCTACAGGAAGCGCTTAACATCTTTCAGGATATGGCTCTGTTGTTCATGTCAGCAAACTATTCCAACGAGGTTATGGCAGCAAAGAACACATTGGACCAAAAATCCTGAAGTCCAAACACATTACAATGGTTGAAACACTTCCACCATATCTAGAAGACATGGAGAGGTCTAGCAACATCAAGACAATATGTGGCAAATCTCCCTTCACACGTTTATTTCAACAGTCTTCTAGAGAAGACCAGGTGTGCAGAGACAAAGAGTGACAAAAATAAAGAATTCTACTGCCCAGGGATCATTAATGTCTGTTAACTTGGTTTTCCAGGAAAATGCTCTTGTATACATCTTGTAAAACTGGCACTATATGACCCTTTTAAGATGAGACATTAAGAAGATAAATTACTAGGACTACTATCATCTCATTGATGTAACTGTTTTATTTACACTGCATGCATGTTGAGGAATAGTTTAAAAGACTGAACACAGAGGATGACCTTTTCCACCCAAAGTGCAATCAATGCAAATGCAAAAATGAAAAATTTAAACCAGGCATTCATTTTTCTTGTTTTTCGGTTACATCATCAATGGATATTTGCCGATTTTCCCCCTTTTTTACAGCATCAAAACGAATCTTGATGGCCTGTAAAATACAATATGATATAACTAAGAATATATTTATTTTATTTTACTATATAAATTGGCTATTTTAACTATTTTGTGGGCTCTACTGACCTAAACCATCTTATGTGCTATCAATATTGTATGAGATTTAATTTTGGTTGAGGCTGTTTTGACCTCTTTATTTCAATCTTCTATTGATTTTAAGATTAATATTCATGATTAATGATGATCAATATCCCTGATATTGAACAGGGGATTAATAATTGATCTTTTATTATATTCTATCATTTTAATAATTGTACTCACTGCTTAAAACAAACAAAGTTTAAGATCTGCCCACCATGAATGGCATAATAAATTCAACAAATCCAACCAAATCAATTATCAAATAATAATCTTACCTTTACAATAACATCTGGAAGGCTGGCTGTCATTCTAGAGAGGTCATCTTTCAGGGCAAGTGTCTTTGACATCAGGCTTGTGAGTGTTGGTAGTAAAGCCCCATAGGTGCACTCATCCCCTTGTAAGATGTCTAGTGCTACGGTCAGGGGCTTCATCACGGTGCAGTACTCTTGTAAGAACAGGTACTCCCTTTCATTAAGGCATTTGATTCCCAGTTTTACGCACAGGGGATTCAGCTCATTCATCGGAATTGTGATGATTCTGGAAATGGCCTCGTACAGGGAATTCCACCTTGTGGATGTGGGTACCATTAGTTTCCTGCGGCTGACTTCCTCCACCAGTTCAGAGTCTAATGTTGATCGACTTGCTTTAGTCCAAAGAGCTATGCTAATCCTTTATACAGCCTTGGTGTCTGCACAAGAATTTAGATGTTTGTCAACATCGCTTTTTGAAATGTCCATCACCAGATGCAGTTGTTGAAAGAGCTTCTATGACATCTGTAAAAGTCGGTTCCTCGTCATCACCTTCTTCTTCATTTTCAGATTCAGACTCCAAATTACAGGGCTGACACACTCTGACTAACTTTGGCAAAATTAGATGCATTATCAGTTACAGTGGCAACAACTTTGCCACGCAGTCATGATGAATGGATTTCTTCAATCTCTGCTCCAATTACATCATAGGTGTGCCTGCCTCTAATTCTCTTACATGCTAGGGCGGCCTTGTTGCGCTCTAAAGTGGAATTAATCCAGTGAACTGTTACACCCATAAAACTTTTGTTATTCACTGTCCAGATGTCAGCAGTGGTGGAAACAATGTCTACATCTCCGAGTGCAGCCTTCAAATTAGCGTCCATTATGTTGTATTCTCTGTCAAGGTATGCTGCAAATGACTTTCTCTGTGGCAGCTTGACACCGTGTTTGGTCGGTATTTTTTCTATGATGTGTCGGAACGATTCAGAGTCAACAGTGGAAATTGGCAGCATGCCCTCGACAATATAGCCAGCGACGAGCTTCTTCAGTTCATCAGTATTAAATCCTGTTGCTTTTAGTTTTAAGTCTATTTACACCTGTTTAGCAGGAGAGGGGCCCTCCGAGGTTCGCCCGGTGGAATTGGATGTAGCCACAGTGGTCATGTCAGTTGGGGGTTCAGGGTTTTTTTCAGTAAGTTTCACATTCCTGTGCTGGCTTGCTAGGTGCTTGCTCAGATTTGAGGTAGAATTTTTCGCTGTAGATAAAAGTTTTCTTCCCACGCAGAGTGTACAGCGGATGCTGATGTTTTTGTCACCTTTAACCGAGTCAAGTAATGTCAGTACTTCCAAGCATTAAATGCTGCATGGTCCTGCTCTCTCCCGCGCTCCATGTTGTCTCTTGTTCAACACTACACATGTCGTGTTACCACTGACGTTGCGGAAGTTTCTTTACTAGTAGTTTAAACGCCCACTGCTGTGATTGGCTAACATCTTTGCATATGAAAATATCCATGTATTACTCTTTCTTTTAGCGCGTTTTTACTATTACAGCTCTAAGGTTAACTAATCGTGAAAAGTGTTGCATTACAATTAGATCTATGGTATTATATTTAGATCGTGACATGAAAGGTTGCAGAGATTAACACTGTCGTCGATCACAGACATGTTGAGCGCATGAAAGCAGTGATCTCGTCATTGCAACTCAATTTCTGCACACTAACAAATGCTTTCATCTTCACTAACAGTGCAAACGCGATATAACTAAAAGATTTGTTGAATAAAACAGGAGTTTTGCG
Organism: Anabarilius grahami; assembly: GCA_003731715.1. Taxonomy (NCBI): domain Eukaryota; kingdom Metazoa; phylum Chordata; class Actinopteri; order Cypriniformes; family Xenocyprididae; genus Anabarilius; species Anabarilius grahami. The sequence continues at coordinate 312,503 of RJVU01051648.1, read as the reverse complement.
CGTCAGTCACTGATAAACTCGCGCCGTTTGATTGACAGCTTCAACGTGCGCTACTCCAACGATTGCAAAGGGGGCTTTCTTTGATCGCTTTCTTTATATAATTTAATCACAGTTAAATAACTGTTAAATATTTTCATCCTACTAAGAGAAACAACGCAAGTTGACGTTTAGTCACTGGTTTGATTTACTGACACACAGACAAAGAACATCTGTAGCCTGAATCATTAATACCAGATCAGGCATTAGAATACATGTTGTTGCATTACTGTCCAGTCCAGGCACTGCACAATATTTTGTAATCCTCAACAGCATGTTTATTGCTTGGTAGCTTGATCTGGTTTAGCACCACATAGGCCTATGTTACTATTGCATGTCATACCAAATCGGTGGGTGGGGATCATGGTGGGGATCATAGACTGTAAAGGGTGGGGATAAACAGGCAGCGATGAAGTAGGCGTTGATCTTCTTCCGCAGAGGCGGTGCTTGCTGCCCTTTGACGTCATAGATCCCCACTTTGAAAATCCTGTCGTTTGCTGGGTCTGGTGTCAGTTAAAGCTTTTATTGGACCAACAAGGAAGTTTTCAGCTCTAAAACTTACATAATATTCTTATAGTAGGATGACCTCTTATATGTCAAAAGCTCAAGGAAAATTTGAGTTCTCATGTCATGATCCCTTTAAAATGCTGCGTTCACGCGCAAGACGCGCACGGCTGAAATCCGACAATGTGCGTGCAGACCAGACAGTACAGAACTGATCAGCGCATACACATGCAAGTTATATGCTGTTTATGACGAAGATCATTTAGTGCATCTGTTTGGAGGGTTGAGTTATAAGAACTGACTTTCAGATTTTCTTTAACCAGCAGATCGCAGAATTCTGCCCCTAGCGCCTAGATCCAGAAACAACTTATATTTAATTTAGATTTTTTTTTCATTACAGGATAATGCGGCAATTATTATTTTCTAATAAACTTATTAAACTTGAAAATGTATAGAAGTTTGTTTTCTTCAGAATGAAAGGTGTGCCTAAGTAAAATTGAAGTAAAAACACATATATAATGTTTAATAGTGTAATCATTTAAATAAAGCACTAATAATGTACATATATAAAGCACATTTAGCCCAAAGAACCCTTTGTGCCAAAACGGTTCTTTCTCCTTATATAGAACCTTTTTGGCAGAAAGGGTTCTTTAAAGTTGGTTAAAGAACCCTAGGGTTCTATATAGAACCCCAAAGAACATTTTTTTTCTAAGAGTGTAGGCATGCAGACTGCTTCTACAAACATTTGTGAAAGAATGGGTCACCCTCAGGAGCTCAGTGAATTCAATGCCTCGTTTCCACTGAGCGGTATGGTTCGGTTCGGTTCGGTACAGTTCGGTACGGTACACCTTGATCAGGCTTGCGTTTCCACCGCCAACAGTACCCTTACTTGATAGGCGTGGTGAAGCCGGAAAATAGTGATCGACGTCATTCTCGCGCGAAGAAGAGAACGACATAGTAAACAACAATGGAGGACATACAGCAGATCTTGTTCTTGCTTCTCCGCTTGAGGCTGTCTGTCACAAGAAGGATACGAGCTTTGCTTGATGCACGCCAACATTCGACGTTTCAGAATACCAAGTATGCAAAGTTCAGACGTCTATGCAGCAGCATCTACCAGCAAGCGGAGGAGAAAACCCGCGTAATTTAAAAACTATTTTATTGTGTCATGAAATGTAGTTTTAAAAGTTTTTCAGGCGAGAATGTAGTTGTTTAAAGCTCAAATCTGTGGTTTATTTATAAAGATAGCGCCTATTTGAAAATCTGATCTGACGTTGTCGGAGTTGTGAGATCCAGGCGATCACCGGGCGCTCGGTGCTAATGTACCCAGCCGAGAGCAGCTGTACCTCGGCTAGTTCTTCTGACATTCGCCGCTGGTTCAGATGTCTCTGTAGTGGTTAAAAACAAGATATCATTCATCGTGTGTATAACGGGCAATCTTTGGTCGCATGAATTTATAATTTGATCCCGGGCAAATAGTTTTGGCTGAGGGCAAAGTGAAGTTTCATAACTTTATATATTTATTTAACTTTACAGTTGTAGTGCGCTGTACGTTTGACTAAATTGTTTGCTCGTCTTTATTTCTTATTGTATAACTTCTCGTATTTTATACTTTTACCTTTATAATAGTTATTATTGATAATTAAAACTGACTTTTAACAAAAAGAGACGGTTGTTTTGCCTTATTTCATTGACAGTGAAGATAATCACTGTACATATGCACATATTGCCTAAACCACACATTAATAGGTTTCATATTTTTTAAATAAAAACGAAAAGAGGCAGGGTTGTGTTTTATATTTTGTTTTGTTTTATAGCCTACATGAAGTGAAGGTAATCAATGCACGCGTTGCCTGGACCACATTTGTGTGTGGCGTCTCTTCTGTTGTCATTCTCCTTGTAGCACGCGCAAGTGACGATTCTCTGTCAACCAATCAACGTTCTGCAGAGTGTAGCTCCACCCTTTTGGTACGGTACTGTTGTACTTGGTACCCCAACGAAAGGGTCCCAAAAAAGTGGTACGGTACGGTTCGGAATTAGGGTACCATTCACAACTTTTGACAATGGAAATGGCAAAAATTGCTTACCGTACCGAACCGAACCGTACCGTACCGCTCAGTGGAAACGAGCCACAAGTGTGGTACTGTGATAGGTAGCCACCTGTGCAATAAGTCCATTTGTGAAATTTCCTCACTGCTAAATATTCCACGGTCAACTGTTAGTGGTATCATAAAGTGGAAGCAAACGGGGACCGCAGCAACAGAGCCACAAAGTGAACTCACAAATGCATTTCTTGAAGAATGGTCAAAAATTCCCATAAACACACTCCTAAACCTTGTGGAAAGCCTTCCCAGAAGAGCTGAGGATGTTATAGCTGCAAATGGTGGGACAACTCCATATTAAACCCTACGGATTAAGAATGGGATGTCATTAAAGTTCATGTGCATGTAAAGCTAGGCATCCCAAAACTTTTGGCAATATAGTTTATGTGCTTGTAAGGAATATTGAAAAGAATAAGATACATTTTAAAATATAAGCAAATATATAATTCAACAGTCAGTGCCGGCCCTAGCCTCTTTGGCGCCCTAGGCAAGATTTTTTTTTGCCACCCCCTTATATTGCGATTTATATCACCAAGTATTTAGACAAAATAATAAAAAAATGTATAATACTTGTATAGCGCTTTTCTAGATACCCAAAGATGCTTTATGAGAAAACATGAGCCTAAATTATTTTGCCATTGATGTTCATTAATTTTGTAAAAAAGGGTTTCAAACTCATAATTAAACAAATCACAAATTAAACTTAAATAGCTGCATCTCAGGTAGAATGATGAGGCTCTGCTGCTGAAGAGGAGGCAACAGGAGGAGTAGTACATGAGGCGTAGTACATGAGGCAGTATGGCTAGGCTGTGCATCCAACGATGTTGGATTCAAATATTTCCTCAGTGCATCTGAAGCAAAAAGTATCTGAAATCAGCTACTAGTTTACCAAGCAAAATGCATAAGAAATGCATGCAAAACTCTGTAAAGCATATATTGTGAATATTAGAAAAACAGTCCAGTGTCCACAGATTTGATGTAACACAAGAACAGAAAATAATTATTGTAATAATTAATATGCAAATAATTTAATGCTAAATAAATGAATATATAATACACATAACAAGTATTATAAGAAGTACAAAGAGATATTTGAAATAATCCAACATAAATATTACCTGTCTATGCCTCTAGACTCACTGCTCATTTTAACATTCTATAATCGAAGATATCACTGGTAGTTTTCCACTAGAAATATCCATTGTAGTCTTAGATGATGATTCTGAACAACTAAATGATTCTACTATTATGCCAAGGTGATAAATCATCTCTTGCCTGCTAATATTGTCTCAAATAGTGAACAACTAAATGATTAGGCCTTTGCTAACTGCATTTAATGTGCCTCTAACTAATTACAGAGACATTTAAAACCAATTGGCATAGCAAAAAAACGACAATGCTGTTGGCCTTAAAAAAGGCTGCTTTTCAAGACAATGCGTGTTTTTGAAGGATTGGATATCAGTCTGTTTATGTAGATATCCATCTGTAAAGTTATCTGTTTAACGTGTTAGCCTAGTGCACGCGCACAATTAATTAATTCAGTGTTGTCTTCACACAGTCTTACCTCTGGCTTTTTCGTGTTTTTGATGAAAGCATTTATGAGGTCGTTTTGACATGTCGCCACTTCGCCCCTCGCTGATAGCACGCGCACGCATCCAGCACAAGCTATTAAACAGAAAGTTAACAAATCGGCACACTGGGCCTGCGTCTTATGGGCTGCATTTACACTGCAAGTCTTAATGCACGGATATGGTCTTTTGACCATATCCGATTTTTTTACATTCACTTTAGACGCGACTGGCATACTGTAGCGGAGGTTAAGCTTTGCACTAGTTCAGTTTAATTCGAACCCCTGCAGACAGTCGGTCAGAACTGTGTAGTGACATCAATGAGGAATTCACTCAGCACACTCCAGAATATCTTCATTTACATTTACATTTATGCATTTGGCAGACGCTTTTATCCAAAGCGACTTACATTGCATTATACTATACATTTGTATCGAAGTATGTGCAATCCCTGGGATCGAACCCATGACCTTGGCATTGCTAGTGCCATGCTCTAACCACTGAGCTACAGGAAAGCTTATATATCTTTCAATGAGTTTACCGATTAAAGGTAAAGCAAAAGGGTGTGTGGTTCTGTAATATTGGCCGTCGACCAATGTGAGATTGAGCAGATTGATCGTGGTAACTGCATTCACTGCATCTGCTCAGCGCACGTGATCTGTGATGATATTGCAGGTTTCGATTCGTCAAAGAGAATTAAAGGAGCCTTTTGAACACATACGGTGGCCCAGTAGTGCACAACACAACGAAATTAAAAAAGCAAACATAAATTCACAACACAACGAGATCGAGCCACAACACAACGGAAATGCTCCCGACCACTTGGGGGCTCTCAGAACTCCTTTGCTGTGACACTCAAAAGTTAGTTTTCCTTGCCAATGTACCTTATTTTCCGCGACAACAAGGGTGACGCCATTACGTTCGTTTTGTCATCTTACTTCCGGTTGAGGGACCTAAGCTAGTAGTCGCTAGCGGTAATCATATAGCTGTAACGGTAGATGAGTATTATATGCTCAGTTAGGGGCTGTCATAACAATTAGATTAAGAAGAGATAACAGTTGCATCAACGATGTTACGAATACAATGTAAAGCGATCGGAGTGTCGCGGTGCATTTTACAATTTACATCCACCACCTTAAGACGAGGAGCACCTGAGGCAATGGCTGAAGGCGCTAAACTTGAAGTGCCCACCCAAGCGCCCTTATGTGTGTTCGTACCATTTCATGGACGGGAGGCCGACTGACGAACACCCTTACCCCGAGAAATGTCTCGGCTATGATGTTCCAGTAAAGAAGTCACGCCAGATTCTGAACAGGTTTTCATATTCAGGTAAGCTAATTTACCTAGCCATGTGCATGTTAGCCTAACATTATATTTCGTGAAGTCCGTTCTATGAATACAGTTAAGATTAGTAACAAGCAGTTCACAAAATACAACGAATCTTGCATTATTACAATTGCCACCTATATATTTCATATGTAAGATAGTAATGGTACATATTTACGATAGGATTATGGTACATTACAGTCTAACAATAGCTTACTTACATTATTCCTGTAAATTACAGAGATTGCAGATGATAGCAGGCCAGCTACATCTCTCATATTGATATTGACCTAGGTATTAACACTAGAGTTAGAGATTGTGTATATACTGTCTCGTTTTTAATGCATCTCTCTCTCACTGTTCTGTTAAACTATGGGTGCAATCTTATATTAATTCTCATGATGAATAATCACTAATGTAAAAATGTGTATGGTTATTATATTATTTCCACAGTGGCATTGATGAGCGTCAGTGGACAACTGTGAGGATGATCACATCCACATGCCTCTGAACTGTGATGCAGAAACACAATAGGAGGATCCATCGGTCTCTGATCACAACTACACTTCAAAATCACAATTCAGTCTGAAGCGTCCTACATCTGATATGAGAACACAATGTGTTGAGCCGGCGCCATTGTACACAACTCTGCTGAGAAACAACCACCATTCATTCAGTCGCCGAACACCTTACCAATACATACTCCAACAGCTTCCAGCTACACACTTGGGATCAGCTCCTGACGACTCTGATGGAGCTGCGTCTTAATTTATTGCAGGGGGATCTTGCTGAAAGTTTTGGTGTTGTGATAAATTCATAACTGCAAATTCAGGGTTCCGGGAATACCTTCGTGCAGGTGATGAAGTAACAGCAGACAGAGACTGCACCATTACCGATCTCCTATATGTCAAGTCACCTTGATGAATAAGTGTTGATTTTAGGTATGTTTGTCTGTGCTGTGGTTTTGCTTTAACTAATCAGGGTAAATAATGTATGTAGATATTTTTTATAAACCTTTACAATATGACCAGATGTTATCTGTAAATTGTTATTTCTATAAACCTTTACAATATGATCAGTTGTGAAGTTTTTTTTTTTTTTTTTAAATCTTTACAATGTGGCCAGATGTTATCTGTCAGTATCTTTTTATTAAAACCATATAATGTGAGCCCTTACAATGTAAAGGAATTAAGTCTTCTGATTTAAATAGAATAAGTCATGTCAAGTTTGCAAATTAATTCTATCTTGGTTTATTGCATATGAAAATTAAATGGTGAAACATCTCTACATGAAGGTCAGTAAAAGGTGTCTATCTTCCTGATAACAACAAACACTCTTACAACTGATTAAATTATACATTTTCTAAAATACCAATCACAAAGTTATCTTGTTTAACAAAACTGATTTAAAATAATTCCAGATGTATACTGTTGTCTTAATATTTAAGACTACAGTTTACTTTCATGCACATTATTTTCCACTCTATATTTAATTCTACAGTATACATCTTTTTTTATATTTTATTCTTATATTTTTATTGTTTACTTTTATTTAATTCTTTCATAGCTATAGTTATGTATATTTTCATCTGTGTTGTATTCTTTAATAATTGCACTGTCCATGGAGCGGACCTGACTCTCATTTCACTGCTGGTTATATATGCTCTATATAATTGTGCATGTGACAAATAAAAAATCTTGAATCTTGAATCTT